>CAUYQG010256508.1:0-12307 GCA_963574415.1 Tarsius wallacei
GTTCCAGCTACTTGGAAGTTCGAGGTGGGAGAATCACCAGAGCCCAGCAGGTCAAGGCTGTGGTAGCCCTAAGTGTGCCACTGCACTCCAGCCTGGGTGACAAAGTGAGACTCTGACTCAAAAAATAAAAAAAGAAAACTAGCCTGGGCAATTTGGCGAGACCTCATCTCTACAATAAGTCAAAAAATTAGCCAGGCATGGTGGTGCCTGCCTGTAGTTCCAGCTCCTTGGAAGGCTGAGGCACAAGGATCACCTGAGCCCAGCAGGTCAAGACTGTGGTGGCCGTTAGCGTGCTACTGCACTCCAGCCTGGGCGACAGAGTGAGACTCCAACTCAAAAAAGAAAAGAAAAGAGAACTAATAGAAGGCATCTGTTCTGCCACTGCTGTTCCCTTGTTCTAGCCCGGCATGAGAACTGTCAGAACTGGAGTTACAGGCTTGGGCACAGTGGCTCATGCCTGTAATCCCAGTACTTTGGGAGGCAGAGGTGAGAGAATTGCCTGAACCCAAGGATTTGAGACCAATCTGGGCAACTTGGTGAGACCTCATCTCTACAACAGGTTAAAAAAATTAGTCAGATGTGGTGGTGCCGCCTGTGGCTCTAGCTACTTGGAAGGCTGAGGCAGAAGGATCACCTGAGCCCAGCAGGTCAAGACTTTGGTGGTGGTGATCATGACACTTCTCTCCAGCCTGGGCAACAGAGTGAGACTCCAACTCAAAAAAAAAAAGAACTGGAATTGCTAAATGAGACCTTCATAGTCTTTTCATGATAATGTATGGTAAAATGTTATTACTACAAGTTACGGAATTCAGAGAACTAGAAGTCAGAAACTACTATATTGGCAGCCATCAATTTTTCTTTGTCATGGTATACAGAATAAAACTGTAAATATGTACATTTGCCAAGCTCAACAAGATGTGGGCCAGCCCTGCCCTTACCTCTCTGACTTGGTCCCCATTTTTCTCTCTGGTTTGCCCACACCTGACTCCTTGCTGTTCCCCACTTAGAGCCTTTGCATTTTCCACTCCCTCCATCTACAGCGCATTCCTCTGACACCAGCCTGCTTCAAACGTCTCACCTTCCTTCAGTTTCCATTCAGATATGACTTTTCATTGAATCTCCCCCCCACCAAGCTGTTTTAAATTGTTGCAACTCCTAGAGTATCCCCACTCCTAAATGTCACTGTCCCTGCTTTATTTTTATCCAGGTTGTTTATATCACACATTTTGTGTGTTTTTCTCACATTTGTCTTCTTTCTGAGGGCAAGGATTTTTGCCTATTTTGTTTCCTGTAACATCCTTAGCACCTAGAAGAGTGCCTGGCACAGAGTAGGTGCTCAATAAATATTTGTTGAATAAAAGCATGCATTTATTTCCTTCTTTCATGTAGATTATATCTTGAAAAGAAAGTTACTTGAAACTAACAATCAATCCTTTCACAGAACCTGGTGGCTCCAATAAAATGTTGACTGGGTTTTCCCAGCAGAGAGGGGAGTGCTTTCTGGAGTTACCTTTTTGTTGTTGCCTTGCTTGGATTGGTTTTCATTCTGAGAATTGAGAAAATGAATACCCTTATAATCCCAATTACCTTATTTTCCAGGATAATTGGAATATGTTCTCTGGAGATAGTAACATCCTTTGGGGAATAAACTGCTATTTAGGTAGTTGAAAGACAAAGCAAGGGAAATTCCCTAGGGATATGTTGCCTAACAAGAATTGGTACCAGCAACCTCAAAGAGGCCTGGTTTCCTGACCGTTGTTTCTGGAAACAGTCCTTTTCTCCTCAGGGTCCTCACCCCTATTGCTGTATAATAATCCCCTCAATCAGAAACCCTCCAGGGACTTCCTATCACTAAGACAAAATCTAAATTGCAGTGGGGTGTGGCGACTCAAGTCTGTAATCCCAGCACTTTGGGAGGCCAAGGCAAGAGTATCCTTTGAGCCCTGGAGTTCCAGACCAGCCTGGGCAACACAGTGAGACCTCATCTCTACAAAAAATAAAAATCAATTAAAAATGTTAATTAAAAAAATGTCCTTCCCATCTTGCCAAACCTGCCTCTGTCTACTACTAGACAATGCCAGATCAGCTCCTGCTTCAGGGCCTTCATACTTGCTGTTCCCTCTGCTAGTCCTCAAGAGATGTACATGACTCATTCCCTCCATGCTTTGTGTCTTTGCTCATGTGTCTCCTCAGTAGTGTCTTCCCTGACCATGCTGTTTTAAGTTCAAACCCTCACCCTGCCATCCAGCATCCTGTGTCCCCTTTCCCTGCTGTTTTTCTCCATAATAGTCATCACATTTGCCTTGCATATTAACTTGTTTATTATCTATTTCCCTCCACCAGCATATAAACTCACTGAGAACAGGGATAGTTGACTTTTGTTCACTGTTAGATGCCCAGCACACCCAGAATATGTGTCTTGCACACACACAAAAAAGAGCTATAAATATTTATTGGCTGAATACCCACATCAAGTCAAGCTCCAAACTGTATTCAACTCTTCTGTATCTTTACTAAGTTTTTGTCTGCTTGACTTATCAATAATTGCAAAAGATACATTAAAACTTCTCACGATAAGAGTAATTTTAGCCGGACCCAGTGACTCACACCTATAATCCCAGCACTTTGGGAGGTGGAGGTGAGAGGGTTGCCTGAGCCCAGGGGTTCGAGAAGCCTAGGCAACGATGGCGAGACCTTGTCTCTACAATAAATCAAAAAATTAGCCAGGCATGGTGTGCACCTGTAGTTCTATCTACTTGGAAGACTGAGGCAGAAGGATTGTCTGAGCCCAGCAGCTCAAGGCTTGGTAGCCCTGAGCATGCATGCCACTGCACTCCAGCCTGAGTGACAGAGTAAGACTTTGACTCAAAAAAGTAATTTTATTAATTTCTCCCTATAGTTCTATTTTTCTTTTTGTATTTTGAGGCTATTATATTTATTTTTTGAGTGAAGGTTTCACTCTGTTGCCCAGGCTGGAGTATAGTGGCATGCTCAGCTCACCGCAGCCTCGATCTCCTGGGCACAAGTGATACTTTCACCTCAGCTTCCCAAGTAGCTGGGACTACCACCATGCCCCACCAAGCTAATTTTTTTTTTTTGGTAGGCCCATGAGATCTTGCTATGTTGCCACTGAGTTCAAGCAATCATCCCACCTTGGCTTCCCAAAGTACTGGGATTATAGGCGTAAACCATCACATCCAGCCAAGGCTATTTTATTAGGCACATACTGCACAAGTTTAGAATTGTTATAGCTTCCTGATGTAATTGAAAGCTTTTTAAGTAATATGGGAGATTAATTGCAAAACTTGCCAGAATTTTTCATTCGTTACTGTAACTATACCTTTTGCAATGTGACTTTGCAGCTCCTCCCAGAATCTCAGCTGGACTTGCCTTAACCAAAAGAAAGTGACAGAAATAATGTAGTCCTGAGCTTGAACCTCTTCCACATTTTCTTTTGGATCCCTGCCTCTGCCATGAGAACAGTTCTGGACTAGTTTGATGGAAGATGAGAAGCCATGGGAAAAAGTTGAGGTCTCCCCTGACCTGTCAACAATTAGTAGGCCCCAAACATGTAAGCCCAGGGAGGGTCAACATGACCACCTACCTGACCTGCACCTGCTCAAAGATTCATGTGTGACCCCAGAACTATCCCTCTGACCTGTAGGCCCATGAGCAATAATAACTAATTACTATATTAAACCTCTAAATTTTGGAGCGGTTTGTTATAAAGCATTGTGGCAATAGATAATTGATACAAGCAATGATTTTCCCATGGTTAACACCTCCTCTTTCAAGTCTCAGCCTCCAAAAGGCTATTCTGCCGACCCAGGCAATCTGAAGCAGCTTCCTCGTCTCTATCATAACACTAGTGTATTATTTTCCTAATAACCCTCGTCACTTTCCAAAATTGTGTGCTTCATTCTTTATTATCTATCTCCTATACTAGAATGTCAACTATGTGAGGGCAGAGACCTTGTCTGTTCTAGTGCCTGCTGTGTGCTCAGCACAGGCACAATACTGCGTAGTCCAGTGTGATAATCACAATTGTGTGTCTATTGAGCACTTGAAATGTGGCTAGTTCAATTTGAAAAGAGCTGAAATACTGATTTCAAAGGCTTGTTCTCTTTTTTTAGCAATTTGTTTTTATTAAAACAATTATCTTCAGGGACCTCCCGGTTAGTAAAAGAAAAATGAAAAATACCTAAAAGACATCATTTAATGATTTATCCCATGAGGATCCATCAAGCTGCCTGCAAAGACCACTTTTAGGCCAGGGACAGTGGCCCACACCTGTAATTCCAGCAGTCCAGGAGTTAAAGGATACAGTGAGCTATGAACACACCACTACACTCCAGCAGGGAACTCTTTCAAGAAGTAAGCAGCATGCTAGTTAAGAGCCCTAGAAAGTTTTTGGAAGAACAGATCTGCCTGCACTTCTCCAAATGTGAACTCTTTTTTTTTTTTCTCAAATGTTAACTCAGCCCTTAATACTTGTTCTGTGCTCTGTAACAAAGCCAATTTCTCATACCTTTATAAAGTCTCCAAAATCTGCACCTAAGCAAGCCATCCATGGATAAAAACATGTTGCCAGTTTTAAATAAAGCTGGTCCGGATAAGTCAGACTCCACCATTTCAATTTCCAGTTTTCTATCTGGTACCTGTGTGCCTAGGCCTAGAGTGAGGCTTGCTCTTCAAGACATCAACAGCTAGCTATTCTCACCCCTCCTTTGGCACACAACTGGAAAATAGACTGACCATAAGGTGCTGTCAAAGGCCACATTGCAACCGTGCACAGCATCGTTCCTATGGGAAAGGGCTTAATTCATTTTTTCCACATTACTTTTAAACAGTATGTTGCATGACTTATGCAGGTAACACATCACCTGCCAGCGCTGACTCCCAGCCCGAAAGCCAAAGGCTTAGTATACCTGACAGTGAATGTCAAAGTGGAAAAAAAATAAATTAAAAAATACTTAGTATAAAATGTATCTTGATAATTTTTACATTGATTAAATGTTGAAATAATGTCTAAGCATATAACAATTAATATTTTTAATATGTTAGTTAAATAGAATATGCTATTAAAGTTAATATCACCTTTTTTTTAAACCCTTTTAAATGTGGCTACCAGAAAAAAAATGTATGTTTGTTGTTTGCATTCTCCCCATTTCTTTTATTTTTCTTTTTTTTTTTTTTTAAGTTGGAGTCTCACTCTGTCAAGTTGGAGTCTCACTGTCCGTTCCCGGCCACTGCAGCCTCGACCCACTGGGCTCCAGCAATCCTTCTGCCTCAGCCTTCCAAGTAGCTGGAACTATAGGCGCGCGCTACCACGCCCGACTAATTTTTTAATTTATTGTAGAGATGAGGTCTTGCTAAGTTGCCCAGGTGGGTCTCGAACCCACGGGCTCAGGCAGTCCACTCACCTCAGCCTCCCAAAGCGCGGGATTACAGGATTATCCCCATTTCTACCAGTAGCACTGACATAGAAACTCAGTAAAGATTTGTTGAAGGAAAATACCATGAGTCATATACCCTCCCATATATGAATCAACCATCCTCCAGTCCTTGTTTCCATAGACCCTATATTAAAAGAAGATATAGAAAAGCAGGCATATGGTGTTCTGGACACTTTTATGCTTCATTCTAGCAAGAGTTTAGAAAATTGATATGATGGCTGTATATGGATGGATGTCTTAGAAATATTGAAAAAGAATTCTGATAGCCATGGGCAGTCTAGGAATTAATAACCTTGAGATGGAAACGGTGGAAGCAGAACAAGGCTATTTAATGTCAGAGAAGATCTACTTGGGCTCTCCTTGTAGGCCAGAGGCAGTGGGACACCCTGCTAAAAGCAAGATCCCAGCAGTAAGGCAGTGTTTGCTGACTGCCTGCCCACAATGACAAGAGAGGCCTCTGGGGTATCACCTGCTCTGAAAACCAATCTGCCTCTGACTGCTGCTTGCCCAAGCCTGATATCAGGGCCATATGGTTTCAGGTATTTACCTTCTAAGGCATGACTTAATGTGAGGTTGGAGGTGGCAGTGGCATTACTACCATCATACTGTGGAGCCTCAGGAGAACATGTGAAAACAAAAGTGAGCTGTGTTCTATTCTCACCCTGGGAGAAGGCTACCTATTTTTTTTTTTCGTTTTTGAATCAAGGTCTCACTATGTTGCCTAGGGAGTGCAATGGCTCAATCATGGCGCTCACCACTGCCTCCAACTCCTGGCCTCAAGAAATCCTCCCACCTCAGCCTCACAGTAGCTGAGACTACAGGTGTGCGCCACCATGCCCAGCTAATTTCTTGATTTTTTTGTAGAGATGAGAGCTCACTATGTTGCCTAGGTTGGTCTCGAACTCCTGGTCTCAAGAGATCCTCTCACCTCAGCCTCCCAAAGTGCTAGGATTATAGGCATGAGCCAATACGCTGGGCCAAGGATATCATTTATTGAGCCCTACTCTTTTGCCAGCCACAGTGCAGATTTCCCTGCATTGTCATTTACAATGTCACTGATGTCTCATCTCCTTATCGGGGTGTATTATCCTACCGCCTTGCTGATAGGAAACCTAAGGAATACTGTACAAAAGTAAATGACTTGCCCAAGGTCACCCAGCTGCTTAATAGATGACAGAGTCAGGGTTTTAAACCAGGTCTGCCTTTCTCCAAAGGTTATAAGCATGAAGAATGTGCTATTCTGGACCCTGAGTATCAAGCCAGGTGGAGGAACCCCATTCTGTTCTCCTCTCAAGCCAGAAGTTCAACCTGGAGGATTAGTGTTGAGACCTCAGAGCTGTTTAGAGGAAGAAGCCAAGTTCAAGGAGAGGTGAGGAATGGCAAGTGGAGAGCCCCTGACCTGGGAAAAGATACTTGTTTTTTTGTTTTTTTCTTTTTGGTTAGGAATCTCACTCTG
Source organism: Tarsius wallacei (assembly GCA_963574415.1). Classification (NCBI taxonomy): domain Eukaryota; kingdom Metazoa; phylum Chordata; class Mammalia; order Primates; family Tarsiidae; genus Tarsius; species Tarsius wallacei. The sequence continues at coordinate 6,913 of CAUYQG010256508.1, forward strand.
TCACCCATGCTGGAGTGCAGTGGCACACTCACGGCTACCTCAGCCTCAACCTGCTGAGTTCAGGTGACCCTTCCACTTCAGCCTTCCAAGTAGCTGGAACTACAGGCACATCCACAACTCCTGGCTTTTTTTTTTTTTTTTTTTAATTGTAGAGACAAGGTCTCACCAAATTGTCCAGGCTGGTCTCGAACCCCTGGGCTCAGGCAATCCTCTCACCACTGTCTCCCAACGTGCTAGGATTACTGGCATGAGCCACCACATCTGGTATGTATTTGTGAGCAGCAAAGGTAGCAGGGCAGACAGGAGTCTACAAAGCCAAACTGTTGAACTCAAAGCCACAGAGCCTTGTCTTAATCAGACCATGGGTAGTCTCTTCCCATCCTACCTATTGGGTCCTCCAATGGCATCCAGATGTTTTACTGGGACCTAGAGGAAACTCCTCTATCATAAACTGTTCTTCCTTTTCTAGTGTCCCTCCCCTGGGCCACAACCAGCCCCTGGGCAGAGAAAAGGAAGCAACTGGAATTTCTGAGAAACACTTATGAATAACCTGGGTGGGAATTTCTTCCCAGGAGGAACACCAGACTGTGGATTGGTAGAGGAGCTCCACAGCATGCCTCTGCTCCTCTGTATGCACTTCCAGCCTGGCTCATGGTTTGGCTAGTCTGGGCAGCCCTGCAGATCCCCTGAGCTGAGGGGCTTCTCCCAGGAGAATGAGAAAGAATTCTGTCCTTTGTGTGACTTTCTTCATTATGTATGAGTGTTAGCTTCCCTGACTGAAAAATCATCATTCCTTTATTGGATTTTCCCAGCTTGAGACAAAAGCTTTTGGAAGCTCAGGCAGAGTTTGCTTGGAGGATTTACTGGATTAGAAAATGTGGAAGTTGGAGAATCTTCGGGGGCCTGGAAACTTTCGAGAACTAAGATGGTACCTGGAGCTATCCAGCCCCTCTCCAACACACAGGAAGCCTGGGTCTTTGGAAATCCTATCTGAGCAAATTGGGCAACGTCCTACAGGGGAGCATGCCCCAATTTACTCTCATTCTACCAGGCAAGTGGAGAGCAGGTGACTTACCAGTTCTAGAAAGAAGCGAGATGGTGACTTTGGTCATCTCATCACAGGATAATTCATGTGAAGTGCTACTTCGAACAGCGCCTGGCAGAGTGGCAGCGCTCCCAGAGTGTTTGCTGGTATTATGACCATCGCCTGCCGCTGGGTTAGGCAAAGAATCTGAATAGAAGAGTTTGGCAATAGCTCAATAAACGATCGAATGTGGGTAGAGAAACTCACGCCAAGCCTTTGAAAAAGCTCCCGCTGTGACACCCTCTGTGTCCTCGCCGGTCGTGGTGGCCTCCCAGACAGCGACACCCTACCCTGCGTGTCAGGGCTGCCCAAGGACAATTTCGCGTGGAGTGCTGGCTGGGCTCGCGCCAGCGGGACCTGAGCGGGGCCTGCAGCCTGGGCGGGGCTTGAGTTTGGCTCTGTCAGTGCGCTGCGTCGCCACCGCCCCGCTCCGCCTCCCACCTGTGACCTGGATTCAGCAATGCCAGCGCGGGGGCGGAAGGCCGCGCGGCCACGCCACGCTTAGGGTTTCGGGGGATGAGTGCAAATAAAGGTCTGCTGATTGGAAAACTTCTCCAACTCCTGGAATAGGTGCACAAAGGCGACTTTAAAGCGAGGGATCGGGGCTGTGTAATGATTTACCCGCGTTGGGCTCCGAACACCAGCCTCTCTTGTCTCTCGTCTCCACCAACAAATGTTTACCTAGTTCCCACCCGAGCCAAAGGCGGTTTGTTTATTAATCCCACAGAGGCTTCGGCCTACTTTCCAGCCCTTTGCAGTCAGAGCATCTTGTGGATCACCTACCAGCAACTCGATTGCACTTCTTTAATGAAATATTGAAAAACAAATCACTTCATATTAAATCGTATAGTGTTGAAACCTATATATATATCTTTTTTCTTTTTCTTTTTTTTAAGTGGGAGTCTCATTCTGTCGCCCAAGCTGGAGTGCAGTGGCACGCTCACAGCCACCGCAGCGTCGACCTGCTGGGCTCAGGCGATCCTTAGGCCTCAGCCTTCCAAGTAACTGGGACTACAGGCACGAGCTACCACGCCTGGCTTGTTTTTTGATTTATTGTAGAGAATGGAAAATTTCAAGGAAACATTTTTGAAAAATGTGTGCTTGCATAAGTTTGTCCTATATAATCAACGATCTTTTTATGTCCCCTCAGAGCGGGCATTCGAGTGCAAAGGGCTAGAAGACCAAACGCTGCCGAGCGGAAGCTTCCAAATATTAACATTTCAAATAAATGCTTCCAGAGTTGGGTGGGGACGGGCGGCGTGGCGAGGGCTGCCTGGGCTGCTTCTTCCTGGGGTCTCCACTTTGCACCCGGATTGGACCCGCATTTACAAGACAGAAGGCGCCGCCTGAGGCCGCCTTTGTTGCGCCGGATGGCCTCGAGGGCATTTCCCCGCCGGGTCTATGAGCCGGGTGATTTTCAGGGTTGTACTGCCCCAGACCGTAGAGCCGATGCTGGGCGACTAGCAAGGGTGGCCGGAGAGCGCAGCGGCAGCCCTCGATCGTGCAGGTCGGCTCCACTGTCAACCACAATCCGGCGCGGTGTACGGGAGCTGCTGGGGACCGGCGAGCGGCTGCGGATTAGCCCCCTAACCCCCACCTGGGCTTTGATCTCATCTGAAGCTTTCGAGTCCAAAAGGGTTTAGCATCGACGGCAGTTGCGCCAGCCCCAAGGAGGTGAACGCCCCGCACCACCGTGCCTCCTGCCTGCTGAGTCCCTTGGAGGGGAGTCCTGTGCTGCCCAAGGAAGGAAGTGTGGGCGCAACCCGGCGGTCTGGAGCGGATCAGAGCTCCGGAGGCCGCCGGTATTGCGGCGCCAGACTGCAGCGCCCGCCCAGCCACGCGCCAGCAGCAGCATTCAGGCGTGTTGCTGCCTCGCCTTTTCTGTCGCGTTCACGTCTGCGTCACTTTCTCTGTCCAGCTGAAGTTGATCGACACAGCAAGCCCGACGGACGCCGTCCTGTATTGTGGCCTCTTTCCCGCCTCCCTGCCCCCACGGCGTCGCCCCAAAGCACTGAAGCACGAAGTTGTAATTGCAATTATATTTAGTTGTGCGAGACCTCGGATTCCCCGGGGGTCTTGACTTCTCTTGGGACAATGTCCCTGATCTCCTTGTCCCAGGTGGCCCCAGTTCCCAAGAAATGTTAATTGAACGTGTGTATGCACGCTGCGTCTACCGTACCCAACTTCTGTGTACCTCTTTCTCCAGAAGGACGGAGATTCTTTCAAAAGGCCCTGCGGCCGGGCTCGGTGGCTCAGCCTGTAATCCCGCGCCTTGGGAGGCTGAGGTGAGTGGATTGCCTGAGCCCGCGGGTTGGAGAGGCGCCTGGGCAACTTGGCGAGACCTCATCTCAACAATAAATCAAATAATCAGCCGGGCGTGGTAGCGCGCGCCGCCCGTAGTTCCAGCTACTTGGAAGGCTGAGGCGGAAGGATCGCTGGAACCCAGCAGGTCGAGGCTGCGGTGGCCGGGAGCGGTCACTGCACTCCAGTCTGGGCGACAGAGTGAGACTCCAACTCAGAAAAAAAAAAAAGGCCCTGCAGATGGTGGAAAGGGAATGAGGTGTGAGGTTTGGTAAAATGAGGACAGTTATACCAGTCTCTCTCCCCAACCCTTCCCCAATGGGTTTTAGGAGGCACAAGTGAGTTAAGAGCCACTAAACTTCAGGCCCCGTTGATAAGCTGTAAGGTCAGGTCTCAGGCAGCCTGAGTTTTATCTCATGCTGTCCAGAAGCACAGTGGGTCTCCTAAAGTTGCAGAGTTGGTATTCTCAACCTTTAAGAAACAGATATGTTATGTTAACTCTTTTTGTTCTGAAAAATGTACTCATCCCGCCGACTTTGCTGGCACTCTGCTTCAGGCTTCAAGCCATGAAGTTTGTCCAGGTTCAGGTTTAAAAATCTCATTCAGCATCTTCCCAAAACCCACTTCCCTGCTTATTTTCTTTGATGACCTCGTTATTTCCCAGAAGGTACCAGGGCTGTCCAGCGTGGGTGTTTTTTACTAGCAGTGAACTTGCCTAGAGGAGTACCTTCTTTTCCTCATCTCCCCGAAATTCTCTCCTTTCACTCGCCCTCCCCCACAGCCAGGGGTCATCACCTCCCAGCTTCCTCAACAACCTGGTGAACCTTCTGATGTGGTACCCACTGTCTTTGTTTTCATTGGGTTGTCTCAGTTCCGGTGGCTGACGCACTCCTGGTGCAGGGCCTTTTCGTCACTTTTCTTTGTCTTTCTCCCCAACCTGTTTGTCCAGGGGATTCTCAGAATTGGTAGCACTGTCTTGCTATCTCAGCAGTCTCCAGGACATCTTTGATGACTTCACTGCCAAAGTAATACCCCAAATGTTCTTTTGAATTGAGATGCCACCAAGGATGGTCCAGAAATCTCCAGACCCTGGAAGGCACGTGCAGTAAATCCTAGGAGTCAAAGCTTTGCAGAATTCTTCCACTTAAGACAAATGATAAGGCTGGAAAACTACTTTGGGGTTTCCCAAATGGAGGGTTCTGCTAATATTTTGTGAGCCACTCCACAACAGGGGAGTGAGGGGTCAACAGGGGTTAATGGAAGCCTTCCATGTGCCAGGCAGCAAGTTAGGGGTTTGGGGTTCCCAGGGCAAATTGGAGTTTAACAGCCACAGTGTTTACTTTCCAGGAACATTTCCTTCTCTTCCAGAGCTGCTCTCAAAGCTTGAAATTCATTCTAGCCTCCTCCCACAGCATTAATTTCTCCTTTATGTACCTGCACTTTCCTCTCTTGAGCACTTGTTTCCTCAGTGCCCACTGAGCCAGGCTGGTACACACCTGAAGGAAGGCCATTAACAAGGTGATCACTAAGGCAGCCTGAACTCTGACTACTAACGGAAGGCAGGAAAGAGATTCTGAAGTTGGGCACATGCCAACCTGGGGTGTTGGCCTTGGTAACAATTGGCCTTGCTATGTTGCCTAGGCTCAAGTAATCCTCCCATTTTGGCCTCCCAAAGTGCTACGATTATAGTTATGAGCCACCACACCCAGCTACAATTTTTGAATTTTGTTACACTAAAAAAAAAAATGACCCAATCAGGGACTTTGGGAAGTAATTAAAATTAGATTATATCATGAGGATGGGGCTCTCATGATAAGATTAGTGGCCTTATGAGAAGAGGGAGAAAGAGAGATCTCTATGTCTGCATGTATGGAAAGGCCATGTGAGGTGAGAAGGCAGCCGTGGAAGCCAGGAAGAGAGCCCTCACCAGGAACTGAATTAGCTGGAAACTTGATCTTGGACTTTCCAGCCTCAAGAACTACAAGAGATAAAGTTCTGTTGTTTAAGCCA
>CAUYQG010256509.1:0-12056 GCA_963574415.1 Tarsius wallacei
TGACTAGCTCACTGGGCACCTCTGTGTGAAACAGAACAAATCACCTTGTCATCACAAGACTGACCAGTTATCGTCACAGACCTTTGATAGAATAAGACCCTGGACTGCCCTCTGCTGGAAATGTAGCCAAATAAATGCACAACTCGTCTGTGTCCATGATGGCAATTGAGCCCCTCTAAGAAGGCGCATTTGTGCGGTGAGAACCTGCCCATCCATTCCCACCAGCCCCGAGTACACACACGTACACACACACAAACACACACACACACACACACACACGAACTAGGGGTCACACACCGGCACCCTCACATGAAACCCCACAGTGAAACCAGTCAGCATCTCCCACAAAACAGTTTTGTTTTGGGTCACGGGCACAAGGCTCTATTCCAGGGTTAAGTGTAGGTTTCCAATGAGGAAGAAAGGCACCTGGCCCTGGGGGTCCTTGGTTGTGGAAGTCGCAGAAGTCTGACCACTGACCTCAGGGATGGCACGGAGTCACAGAAGAATAGCAACTGGCAGGCAGCAGGAACTAGCCCTGGGGGTGGCCTGCAGGCAGGCACCCTCCGAGGGGCAGACTCTCAGACAGGGCGTAGGCCCTGCCCACAGATGTTCATTCATTGGACAAACATTACCTGAGGAGGGTCACAGGCCAGGCACCGTTCTGTGGGCAGGGATATAGCAGGGAGCAAAACAGAGATGGACCCACCCTGCAATGAGATCCTTCCTTAGACCAAAGGAACAAGTAGCTATCCCTTAAGTGAGGGACGGGGCAGCAGTGACACACCCAACCATTCCTCAACAGTATGTTCCCCAAAGAACAATGCGGTGAAGTGTGGCGTCGTTCCCAGGCTTGCCCACAACAGTCTGAGGATACACGGAGAGGTAGGAAATCAGGATGGGAGTGAAGAGGGAACACCAAAGGGCAAGGGATAGAACCCCACATCAAATCAGGAAACATAAATGTCCTGCAGAGAAGATGCCACTTCCATAACTAGACTGGTGGGCTAGCCTGGAGATTACGCTCTCCAGTGACAAGTTCTCCTTTTGTGAGAAGTGAAAGCACCTTCTGTGGGTCACAACCTCAAGTTTTAACCTTTAAGTTTTAAACTGGCACAGTAACTCAATGCCAAATGCTTACCAGCAAGCCTCTAGCCCTCTCCTCTCTTGCTTATCCATCTCGTTCTTTCTTCTGGAACTAATAATGTCCTCATTTTGTTTTGTTTATTTAAATTTCTATGCGGAATACATTTTTAAGCCACAGTATCAGCCGGCTCGTCTCATTAACAGGTAGAGTCTATTCCTCTACCTTCTGAATCAGGGCTCAACCACATGACTTAATGGCTAATAAGACGTTAGCAAACAGACACAAGCAGAGACTCAAAAGTGTGCTTGAGCATGGAGGCCTGCCCTCTCTTGCTTTTCTTGGCAACCCTGAAACCACCATGGAAATGAGTCCAAGCTAGTCTGCTAGAGAAGTCAAATGGAGGAGCACCAAGGCACCCCAGCCTTCCAGCTGCCACTCATGTGAGTGAAGCCATCCTAGGCCACCCAGCTCCAGACCTTCCAGACGGCTGTGGGCACATGAGCAAGCCCAAGAAGCCAGCAGAAGAACCACCCGGCAGAACTCAGTCCAAATTGCCAACTGAATCAAGTGTGAATGAATGACTGTTGTTTTAAGTCACTGGTTCAGGGTGTGAATACAGCAGGTTGTTAAACATCAAAGGCTGATACACTCTCTTTGGGAAGACACATGTGAGTCCATAAAAAAGCAGCCACTACTTCCCAGATAATAACCATACAGGCTGACATTGGTGCTATCACCATGCATATTTCAGTGCCAAATAAATGCTTTATTTTTCCAAAAAACACTAGACGGTGGCAGTTCTTTGTTCTTGCAGTTGGTGGAAGTTTCCCTGAAGCTACAGATACAGTCTAAGGAATCAACATATCTCTACTCCTAAAATAATATATAGAACCTGATAAAAATAAGAGCTAACATTTATTAAGATATTGGTTCCAAATTCTTCACATAGCTGTCCTATCATCTTCCCAGCACTCCCCACATGTGGTACTATTATTATCCCCATTTTGCAGATGAGGAACTGAGGCACAGCATGACACCTCTAACCTAAATTGGTAAGAGGCGGAGCCAAGGTCCAAATCCATTTCTGACTCTATGGTTAACTGCTACCCGGGACTGACCCCAACTCTGTTGCCGATTATCTGTGTAACCCTGAGCAAGCTGCTTGTCCTCTTTGTGCCTCAGTTTCCTCATGTGCAAAATAGATCTAGACTAAATCAGAGATTCTTGACCTGAAAGGGGGCTCCAATGCAGAGGTTCAGGACAAACCAGGATCTTGTATAACTGTCTGAAAAGTCCTTGGAGTAAACAAGTATGGAGGGTTGTGAAAGGGGCAATCAGGGGATTCCCAAAGGGCTCTCTGACCCAGAAGAGGTTAAGAAACATTTGACAGTGTGCTCTTGAAGGCCCTTACAAAGGTCAAGTTTCTTCTTAAGTTGAATCAGGCAGTTCCACAAAATGCTGCCAGTTACACAGACACAAACCAGCTCTTGCAACACTCAGCTATAGGGTCATTCCTCCACAACTCTGGACTGTGGTCAATAGGAATTGTGATCCCGGTCCTAACCCTAGGCCTGAGTGACATGTGTCTTTCTATCATACCCTGAGCCCTTATCTTGGAACCAGACCAGCTGTGGGCTTGTCCCGCCCAGCAGGATCTACCAGGGATATTCTCTCCTCAACCTTCTGTGAGGGCCCGTTGCTACCACTTTGACCTTCAGCCCCTGCCTATCCATGTGCTGAAAAGCAGTTACTGACTACAGGAACCACAGAAAGAATCTAGCACAGTTTCTGTCTGAAGTATGCCCCTGCCTAATTCCCCAGGAGTCTGGCTCCTGGAAGTGACTTCTGGTCTCTTAACACTTCCCTGGAATAAGTCACCGCCACTGTTGCAACTGTTTCTAAATCTCATGCCATGCCCAGATCCTGGCTCCCCTGCGGCTCCCTCCCACTGCCGGTGCTGGTCCCATTTGCCTCCGAGACTTCGAGGCAGTTTGACATCCACAGCACCAATAGCGGCTCAAAGCCGTTGGCCTGGTTTTCCTGAGCTTCCTCTCATCTCAATAGACTGGTTAATTCTAAGCCTGCCATGAACTCTTCTGTGTGATGCAAAAAGTCTGCGAACTTTCCCTCTGGGTTGTGGAATTCTTTGTCACGCATCATCCTACGTGGAAGCTTAGGATATGAAACAGATGAAAGCCGAGCCAGAATGGCGGTGCAGAAACTCACCTGTCCAACCTTCCACTCACTCCGCCCGCCCCCTCCCCCCAGAATATGTTGATACTCCCAGGAGGTCCTAAGCAAGCTGGGGGAGATTTTTTGAACCATTGGAGCGGCAGAATTATCATCTGCACGTGTATGTGTGTGATTGCAGATGGAAAGGAAAGACCGAGGGGCGAGGGAAGGCGAGAGGAAGAAAGAAAAGCCAAGACAGGAGAGGCAGAGACTGTGTAGATGAAGAACTACAATGTGGACGTAAAGGGGAACCAGATAAGAAGCCCAGACTGTAAAATCAAAGAAAGACAAACTCACATTTTATGAAGGAGAGAGCAGAGACGAGAGGGAGGGGCCAGCTACATCAACAGGAAGAACTGTGGGATCTCCCTCCACTGTGTCCAGCCTGGGGAGGCCCTGGACTCTCGGGCACCTGGGCTGATGTGCACATGAGTGAGTGGGATACGAATGTGTGATGTGTGTGGGACACGGGACCCAATGTTAGTAACGTCTTAGCAAGCGTCACACCGGGGAGGGATGTAGCATCTGGAGGAAGGTGGGTGACACACGGACGAGCCACCCACAAGGACTGGAAGATGGAGCCCTCCAGATGCACCAGGGGTGGGTCTTGCCCTGAGTTGACAGTCCAAAAGGAAAGAAAAGCAGCCCCAACACTCATGTTTGCCATGCCCAGATCTTCAGGGCCACCCCCTTGTTCCAATCCTCTGCTATAACCATTTGCAAAAATGGCTATCTTCATTCCTCTCCCTTGGGGAGCTCCATCCCACGGTGACTTTGGTTTTGGCCATGTGCTTTTTCTTTGGCCAACAGGACATCAGTCACATTACACAAGCAAGGGCTTGAAAAGTACCTGTGTTCTGAAACTTGCCCTCTTGGACTGTTCTTGGGACCCTTGCAACTACCATGGGAGCCCAGGCCAGCCTGCTGGATGGTGACGGCACTGAGGCCAGCTCATTCCCATTACCCAGGTGACACTGAGCCAATAGCCAGTCATGTGAGTGTGGCTGTTTCCGTTTATCCAGTCCCAGCCCAGTTGACCCAAACCAGAAGAACTGTTCAGCTGGTATACAGAATCACAAGAAGTAAAAAACTCTTGTTCTGAGCCAGTAAGTCTCGGGGCTGTGTTATGTAGTGGAAGCTAACTGAAACAAATACAAAGATTTACTTTAGAGAAGACAGACCAATCTTAAATTGTTCAGAAGCTATCCTTGCAGCCGAGTGTAAACTGTAATGTGCCTTCAAGAAGCCTTGGAAATTCCACTGTAATTTACAGCCTACATCTGTAGCAGAGGGTGAAAAATTGTTGCGTCAGCCAACAACAGCATCTTGGGGAAGGAGATGCATCTTGTGGGAGACCAGCAAGCAATCTGCTTAGGCCTCATATGGGTGGAAGAAATCAAGGAAAGTGGTCAATTCCTCCAAGCTGGTTGGCCCCAGAAGAGGGAACAGCCCTGGGAGAGGTGGGTGACAGCCAGGATTCCACCAGGCAGGGACTCAGGCCAGGAAGCACTCATGAGAAGGGAGGCCCCAGGAATTGTCCCCACAGATTTTGCGGGGGAGAACACTGGACTCCCTGAGGTCCTGAGAGAAATGCAGGTGCCAGGTTTCTCTATATCTCGAGGCCTGAGTGACCTCAACTGACATCTGGATAACGTCTGTGATACAGAAGAAGCCATGTCGAAACCAAAAAGCATCAGCCCCTAACAGAGTTTTAAAAATAGTTTTAGAGATGCTTTCACAATAACACAAATAGCCACAGAGTCTCAGCCGTGGCTCCAATATGTGCAGACACACATGCTCACCCTCACATAATACGAGCTAACATTCAATGCATTTTTTGTATATTTTTCGTGTAATCCTTATTACAACCCTCAGGGTAGGTCCCACCATCATCTACAGGACAGTTAGAGGGAATGGCCTTAACACCCTCCCAGGGATCCTACCTCACTTGGGGTAAAAGCCAAAGTCACCTCCCTGCCCTGACCTCCTCCCATTCTCCCATTCCTGAGCTCCAGGCACCAGACTCCTCAATGTTTCTCGAACACACCAAATAAATTCCTGCATCCTGATCTTTGCACCTGCCAACCCGACTGCCAGAAGCTTCCTCTGGGAAGCTGCCCAGCTGTCTTCTCACCCCTTCGTTTCTTCACTCACAAGTCACCTTCTCGGGAAGCCCTCCTAATCTCAAACTGCAACTCCTCTCCAACTGCGCACCCTAGCACTCAGCACCGTCTGATTCATCTTGTTTTGTCTGTCTGCCTCATGAGGACAGGCCCTTGTTAGATCCACCACCACATCATCCGTGAATGGCACACAGTAGGTACTGAGTAAATATTTGTTGAATGAAGGAGAGGAAATTGTGGCAGGCAGGAGATGGGCTGCTTGCCCAAGGCCCACAGCCAGCAGGTGGCAGAAGCTGGATTCCAGCCCAGCTGGACCAAGTCTGGAGGCTTTCCTGGTCACTGCCACTACTTTCCCAGGTCAAAGTCCCTCTGCACACCGGAAACGCATGGCCCACCTGCACGTGCGAGCACAGGCACACCCTCTCGGCTCACTCGCAGGCCCTAGCCCTCACCAGCCCAAAATCCTAGGCCCCAGGCCTACATACAGGAACCTGCCGTCGGTCTGCGCCCCGGAGTAGAGTTTGCGCTCGGCCTCCTCGCGTGACAGGCTGCTGTGGTACCAGGGCATCCGCTCGTGGGCCGTGGTGGCGATGAGCTTCTCCACCTGGGGGGCCTGGTTGATGATGGCCTGCTCCAGGGCCTCTCCCTAAGGAAGGAGGAGCGAGGAAGTTTGTAGGTGAGTTGGGCCGTATGAGGCTACAGGAGCCCCCTTCCGTCTCCTGGATCCTGCAGATCACCACGTCCCACAAGACCCCCGCTCCACCCAGGAACCCTAAGGTAAGCCGTGCAGGCGGCTGAAGACAGCCTTGGCCCTCTCCAAGGTCCCCACTCCAATCCAGCCAGGGAGGGACCACGCCACAGGCTTCTGCTGGCCCCAAGGGCATCTCCAGCTTGGAAACTTAACGCAGGTCGTTGCAGCTAGTTGCGCACAGTCGTGCTGCGCAGGCTGTCTTCTGAGACCGCAGCCCTCAACCCCTCCTCCCCCATGGCCGCCCTAACCTGGGGCGCGCCATCCCCTCGGCCCTGCCCCCAGTCCAAGCTCGCTCCCTCCAAGCCCGGTGCACCCTTCCACCTGGTCTGGCAGAGTGGCGCACCGCAGCATCGCTGAGGCCGGGGAAGACAGCGGCCACCAACGCCACCGGGAAGCCCCTGCCTCCAAGGCCTCCTTCCAGGTCCCGCCCCAACCAGGGCCCCAACAGGACTGGCTGGGGAAGGCGGCCTGTCTCGCTGCCCTCTGCCTCGACGTCGCCGGGCCTCCCACGGCGGGCGTCGGTGCCTCCGAGGCGCCCCGGGACCCGCTTCCCCCCACCCCCCGGGCCCGGCGCCCTCACCTCCAGCTTCCACGTCTGGCGCACGTAGTCGCGCACCATGGCGTCGCGCAGGCAGTCGAAGACCCCGGGCTGCGGCTCCAGGCCCGACGGCCGGTTGCACGGCTTGCGCAGGTTGCAGGGCAGCCCGTCGGGGTCGCGCGAGTAGAACTCGCAGAGCTCGGCCGGGCCGCAGTGCGCCTTCCCGCCGGCGATGGCGTAAGTGCCGTTGAGCTGGCGCTCGATGGGGAAGTGGTGGAAGCGCACGTCGTGCACCAGCGACAGCACGTAGCCGCCCAGCGAGCGCAGGCACTGGCGCAGCAGGAACAGCCCGTCGGCCATGCCCGCCAGCTTCAGGTGCTCCTCGGCCTCGGCGCGCGAGATGCTGCCGTAGAAGAAGGGCAGGTGCGCCGCGGGGTCGGGCAGCGCCGCCGCCGCCCCGCCGAGCCCAGCCTGCGGGGCGGGGGGGGGGGGGGGGGCGCGTCAGGGCCGGCGCCGCCCTCCCCGCGCCCGGAAATCGCGGGAGGGCGCCGCGTGGCGCGCGGCGGGGGCGCGTGGCGCGGATCGGGCGGGCCCGACCTCCGCCCGGCCCCGCGCCTTGTCGGAGACTTCGTGCCCACGCCCGGGCGCCGGCACCCGGAGCCGTCCGCTCATCTCCTGGACGCAGGCGGAATGGTCGTGTTGGGGCGCTCGGAGCCGGGGATGTGGATGCATGAGGCCGACGGGGTCCCTCCCTGCCCTCCGGAAAGTGACACTCGAGGGAGCGGGAGAGATGTGATAGAGAAGGGAAAATCACAGTCACGGGTGGAGGTCGCGACTATAAAGGAAATACGTACGGTGATATTAAGAGAGAGAAGAGGCCGGGCTCGGTGGCTCAGCCTGTAATCCCGCGCCTTGGGAGGCCGAGGTGAGTGGATTGCCTGAGCCCGCGGGTTCGAGACCTACCTGGGCAACTTGGCGAGACCTCATCTCTACAATAAATCAAAAACCAGCCAGGTGTGGTAGCACGCACCTGTAGTTCCAGCTACTTGGAAAGCTGGGCGGAAGGATCGCCGGAGTCTAGCAGGTAGAGGCTGCGATGGCTGGGAGCTGCCGCTGCACTCCAGTCTGGTCTCCAACTCAAAAAAAAAAAAAAAAAAAAAACAGATATTTGTTTCAGTCATCGGATGCTGAAGGTGTATAGGCCTGCTTTTTTTCCTAAAATAAGAGGCTGGGGGTGGGCGCAGTAGGTCATGCCTGTAATGCCAGCACTTTGGGAGGCAGAGGCTAAAGGATTGCCTGACCTTAAGGGTTCGAGAGCAGCCTGGGCAGCTTGGTGAGTCCTTGTCCCTACAATAAATCAAAAAATAAGTCAGGCATGGTGGCGTGCGCCTGTACTTCCAGCTACTTAGAAGGCTGAGGCGGAAGGATGGCTGAGCCCAGCAGGTTGTGGCTGCAGTGGCTATAAGTGTGCCACTGCACTCCAGCCTGGGCAACAGACTGAAACTCCAACTGAAAATTTAAAAAAAAAGTGGTTGTTTGTCTCACACCTTGGCTGGGATGGTGGTTAATTTTAGGTATTACCTGGCCTGGATTAAGGAACACCTAGAACCCCGTGGGAGCGTTGCTTTGGGTGTGTCTGTGTGGGTGTTTCTGGAGGCGATGAGCCTGTGGGTCTGAGTGGACCAGGGGGAGAAGGCCCCTCCTCCACGTGGGCGGCACCACCCAACCTGCTGGGCCAGAAACAAAACCAAGAGAAGGCGAAGGTGTGGTGCTGTCTGCTGGGGCTGGAACGCGCTCCTCCTCCCTGTCCTTGGACAACTCCAGCTTTTGACTTCAGCACACACTGCCTACCAGGGTTCTCAGGCCTCCAGGCTCCCACTGAGAGTCACACTACCAGTGTCCCTGGTTCTGAGGCCTCCGAGTAGGACTGGGCTGCGTGACCAGCACTCCAGGGTCTCCAGTGCCCAGGGGGCCTGTCCTGTCACGGGACATGAGAGCCTCCGTGATCATGGGCAACCCCCTAGTAGGCCCCCTCTCATATCTCTGCCTACCTTTCTACCCATTCGTCCATCCATTTGTTCTATTTATCATCTTTCTTTGTTTCTTTTTTTTTTTTTGAGTCAGTCTCACTGTCACCCAGGCTAGAGTGCAGGGGCATGCTCACATCCACCGCAGCCTCCATCTGCTGGGCTCAGGCGATTTTTCTGCCTTAGTCTTCCAAGTAGCTGGAACTATAGACGTGCTCCACCATGCCCGGTTAATTTTTTTTTTTTTGAGTTAGAGTCTCACTGTCGCCCAGACTGGAGTGCAGTGGCCGCTCCCGACCACCGCAGCCTCGATCTGCTGGGCTCCAGCGATCCTTCCACCTCAGCCTTCCAAGTAGCTGGAACTACAGGCGCGCGCTACCACGTCCGGCTAATTTTTTGACTGATTGTGGAGATGAGGTCTCGCCAAGTTGCCCAGGCACAATCTTTTTAATCCCTCTTAATGCAACTTTATTTTTCCGGTTGTATAGATCAAAGATGTGGGCAGGTTTAGGGAAGGAGGTAGATAGAGATCAAGAGTTTGGTTTTTGGTGTGTTATGTTTGAGGATCTTATTAGATATCTAAGTGGAAAAATTGACTAGACAGTTGGATATATGGGCTTGGAATTTATAGGAGAGGCCTGAGTGGACCTTTGACTGATCAAGGGTAGAGGCTTAGGCAGCTATGTGGAAGCAGGGCCTTGGACAGCTTGGACCTCTTCTCTTCCATCTCTATTCTCAGGGCTGGTGCAGGACCTGGGTGTTGGATCCATACTTAATGGATGAAGTTGGGCTTCCTCTACCCTTTGCTGTCCCCTTGACCTGTCTTCCCCAGGTCCTAGTGTCTCTGTGCTCCTTTGGCTACTCAGAGTTCTCCCTCATGTGTACCTTTCCTTTAGGGAGCCCTAGGAGAGTAGCAACAGAAACAAGGAACAGGCTGGACTCCCAGGATGGGTGGAGGGTGGTTGCAATCAACCCAGAGCTCTCAGGGTCACTGTCATCTTCAGAAACAACTCATAGGAATAAAGTACTGGGGATGCAGCAATTAGTGTGTCCTTTGATCCAATATGTACAATTAACATCTTCTTTGGAGGTCATTCTTCTCATGTTTGCAGAAGGGATTTCTTCCCTGTGATGCTGTAGCAACACGTAGAAGTCAAGTAAAATAGTATGTAAATACTGAAGTCTTTCTTGGACGTTTGCCTGAGTCTTCTTTCTGATTTGCTATTTTCTGTCATGATGCTGTGAGGTCCAGAGGGCACTATCTGGTCTTAACCATTCCTGATGCAGAGGGTCCCTTGGTTTCTCCACATTCAAAAACTCCAGATGGCTTACCTTCATTATTTTTTAGCAGCCCAACTTGGTGCCTATGGGTTGAAGAGGGAACTGCTGTTTCCCAGGAGTGTGGCAATATCACAAATGCTCTTGCCATGTGGCCAGAATCCAGTCTCAAAGTCAAGTTTAGCTACCCTGGTACACATGGAGATGCTCTAGTTATTAACCAGAATGAACTCTTTTCTTTTCTTGCCAACTAACACTATTCCTGAACCCTGCTCTTACGGAGTGCACATTTATGTACATGGATCCGCTTGTAGAAAACATGGAATTATTTATTTTCTCATCAAGTTATTCTGACATAATTGCATAGAAACCTTATGGAGCTTTGGAAATCTTCTGTTTATGAGTCACAGAAATTAACTTTCTCTTCATAAGAGCTCTTTATAAAAAGAAAAAAATTGAGCCAAATGCCTGCTCTTTGAACTGAAGTTGGCTTTTTGTGACTCGCTGAAACCTGAACCTGGATGTCTGTTAGTCTTAGCCTTGTTCTAGCTTTGAATTTAAATTCTTCAGCCTCCGTACCTAAGAGATGGTCTGAAGCAAATGTCTCAACCTGACCCTCACCCATTTCCGAACTCAATCTTTTTTCTGTCTTATTCCCATTGCCTAGGTGGCCCTCAAAAGGACTGTGAGGAATCCACTGGGCTCTGTGATAAAGTGGCCATCCAGGGTTTTATAAGGACCTGTAGAAACCCCAGATATGGAGGAGATTATGATATCTCCTGACATTCTGTGTAAATCAACTAAAAATAACATTTAATTGTAAATAAGTATAAGGAAGTCCAACAAAGTTCTGGTTTTCCTATAATGACTGCTTCGGTTGTTGTTTTAGGGTTTTTTTGAGCTGGAGTCTCACCCTGTTGCCCAGGCTGGAGTGCAGGGGCACGCTCACAGCCACCGCAGCCTCTACCTGCTGGGCTTTAGCGATCCTTCTGCCTCAGCCTTCGAAGTAGCCGGAACTACTGGCACGCATTATCACGCCTGGCTTAGTTTTTGATTTATTGTAGAGAAGAGGTCTCACCAAGTTGCCCAGGCTGGTCTGGAACCCCTGGGCTCAGGCAATCCTCTTGCCTCAGCCTCCTGAAGTGCTGGGATAACCGGCTGAACCACCGCGCCCGGCCAAGATGGTATCTTTCATCAGAGCTAGGGCTGTAGGCTACTGTAGATCACGGGATGGGTTCGGAGAGATGAAACTTTCAGTACAAGTGGAGCTGGGGCACTCAGGCAATTGACTGGACTAGAGTAAAGACACAGGGCAGTATGTGTACCGAAGGCAGTGGGACAAAGCCCAGTGGGCAAAAATCAGTGTTCACACAAGCCCTGGTGGTGAGGGTGAGCAGTGAGACTGAAAGCAAGTGAGCGTATGGGAACCATTCCCCAAACCGAAAAGGATATGCTAAATGGGAAGTCACTCCACAGGGACCACAAAGTGGAACAATGTAGAAGGCTATGAACCCAGACACTCATCTGGCTCAACAAATACAAGACTCCAACTAGAGAGAATTTAAACCAAATGTTGGGTTTGCCTAAAAGTTTGTTATGTTCCCTGATATTACAAGAACCAGTCACAGGATGTGGACATCCCAGCACAAGTAGGTGTGAGCAGCTAAGTGGTGGAGTCTGGCTGATAGGGAAACTGAAGAACAGGAAGAGGAACAGATACCAACTCTGATTTACTTGGTCTCCTGAGCCACATGTAAAGGTGCATGTCTCAAGTGAGATACATTTTTTTTTTTTTGAGTTGGAGTCTCACTCTGTCGCCCAGGCTGGAGGGCAGTGGCACGCTCCCGGCCACCGCAGCCTCAATCTGCTGGGCTCCGGCGATCCTTCCGCCTCAGCCTTCCAAGTAGCTGGAACTATAGGCGAGCGCTACCATGCCCGGCTACTTTTTTGATTTATTGTAGAGATGAGGTCTCGCCAAGTTGCCCAGGCGGGTCTCGAACCCACGGGCTCAGGCAATCCACTC
>CAUYQG010256514.1:0-15692 GCA_963574415.1 Tarsius wallacei
GGAATTTAAATAGCAGGAGAACGAGAACCCCTTTTGTGGTCTGCTTTGTCCTCAATATCATTCTTCAAAATGAACTAATGTTGAGATAAATATTGAGCAGGATAAACGTCATTAGCTGGGTTTAACCTATCTCAGTGCTGACCTTGGAGTCAGAAAATGATGTTTTTGTTCTTGTTCCACTTATGTATAACCTTTACCAATTATTTCACCTCTCTGAGCTTCTGATTCTGACAAGGTCATTAGACTAGAATATTGTGCCATAAGATGGCATGCTTAAAATGGCAGGAGAAATATCAAAATGCCAATCAATCTACTTACTACGTGCCATGCTACCTTTAATAAAGGTCAATAAAATATACTCTGTATACTATGTGAAAAGTTCCGTGATAAGTCATGTTATCATTTGCTGCATTAGCTTGTAATATTGCCTACAACACAATAATTTATGTGAATCTTAAAAGACCACTGACAATTTCCTGTATTAAATATTAGGAACAGATCCAAAAAGAACCGCTTCTCATTTCTTTTCTTTGAACATTTTCTTCTTTCTTAAACTTCTTCATTAACTTAGCTATTTCCTTCCCTGGATATAAAAGTAGCTGACACAAAAGAGTCACATTTATGGTATCATGATAAGTTTTAAAGAATCAGTTTTTAATTTTTAAAATGGCTAATTTGGAAGGCAGATGCACATAATTAAAACAAATTACAATTAATAATGATTATCTCTAATAAAAAAGTCCTGCTTTTTCCAGTATTTCATATCTCTTACAAAACTAATTCCAGTCCCTTCAATTTTACTTGTTATCAATAGATTTTTTGCCTCCTAATATTCTTCTGTAACAGGAAAGTTGAATCTCTTGGCAAAGATCAATTGTAATATGAATCTTGAGCCATAGGGTTTGGTTTATTTTAATTGTATGTTTCCATAATTTTTCGGTGTCATTAAAAATAATTTCTAAGTGATAGTAACAAGTACATGTGAACACAAATATTCATGCACAAAAATTCATCAACCACAAATGTACACTGTAAGATGTGAGAATTTGTAATTGCCATTTTTTTTAGTGCTTTCAACTCTGTTTATGTTTTAGCACAAGTTTGCACATACCAAAAATCTGAGCCAGATTTAGTAGTCTTTTTCTCTCAATCCTTATATTCAATCAATATAATTTCTGGTATTACTCTAAAAATTTATTCAAATCTGACTACTCCTCACTATCCCAATTGCTATCACTTTAGTCTAAACCAGTAGTATGTCTACACTGATCCCTGCAAATAACTATTACTTTTGTTTTTGCTTTTATGCCACTGAATTGCATCCTTTGCATAAAAGCTATACTAAGCCACGTAAAACATAAACCAGATCATGTTCCTTTCCTATTTAGACTTAAATATCATTTCCTTGAACTTAGAAGAAAATGCAAACACTTACCATGTTCTATGAGACAACAGGTCATCATTTTGCCTTCCTCTTTTTCCATTCTCTTTCTCTTGTTCATATGGCTTCAATAATACTGGATGTACTGGTATTCCTTGAAGACAAGTCTTTCCTGACTCAGGCCTTTGCATTTGCAGTTTTCTCTTGCTGGAGCATCCTTTGCCCACACCTTGGTGTAGATTGTTGCCCTACTTCATCGAGGGATCTGCCCAAGTATCATCCCCATGGAAATAGTGCCACATTTAAATAGTGCCTATTTAAAGTAGCATAATAAAAGTAGAAAAGAGTAGATTTTGCTTAAAGTGCTGCAAAATGTTGAGATGTGGTTGGCATTATTGGGGGAAAAAATCACTGTAGATTTTTGCATCTCACTTTTCTCAATGGTCAAATGTGAAAAAATAATGCATTATCATAGGAGGAGGCAAAAATGTGAGCAAATATCTGCAGAAAAATGGCTCAATAACTTCATAGCACAGTAAGTATATAAAATTTGATTTATGAATGATTGTAAACAACTGGGGGCAATAGTTCTCTGTGGTGATATGGCACTATCATGTATGTTACAATTATATGATGCTTTGGATTTTACAATTTCACAAATGGTTTTACAGCTATTCTCAAAATGATTTTATGACCATAAAAATAGTACAACCTGTATTATAATCCTTTTTGTATGTGAAACTGAGACCCAAATTAATAAAATAACTTGTATTCACAGTCTACTAGTGTTAGATTTTATACCTTATAACAACTTTTAAACTACAAATTTAGTATTTTTTAATAACATGATACAACAGAAGATTTAAATGCCAAAGGAAAAAGAACCTCAAATATTCCATCTAGTTAAGACTCATGTTGATGAATTATCCATTTATTCCTAATGTGCTAATACAAATACTGAAACATTACTGCTTACATGAGAAAAGATAATTTTGTATTGTTGCAATTATAAAATAAAAAAAGAACACAAAAGAGTTTGGAGAGAACTAACAGTAGTCTTTGAGTTCCCAAGTTTGTCACCACAAATAAGAGGCTTTTGTAGACCATAAAATTAACTTCCTTCATTGCCAATTGCCCAGCTGCACAACAAAACAACCTACACATCTTTGTTAATTGGATGAAACAAGCTTGCTAAGCTTTTCTTTCTCACTAGTGACATAAGCTGCGTAGATTTCCAAAGGAGGATACCCTTCTTGACAAGACTTACTTCTGACAAGCTGTCAAAGTAATATATGGCCATGGTTGCAAGGAGTGAATATAAAGATTATCACTCTACAAGTAATATGCAATTAGGAGACTTATCCAGGTCATAGGTACTTGAGGTATGTGTATCAGAGACTTGTTAATCCATCACTATTCAAGATATGAGAAGTATTGTGGGACTACTTAAACCTTTTTCTACAATTGTCGAGGAAACATCATATTTTAATTATGATGGTTCTGGATTGTAACTTTCATAGTCACTGCTTCAAACTTTACCACATGATTATCTGATAAATCAGCACACTACACTGTTTTTAGTTTTAAAATGTATGCCTTTGCTCACTGTTTAAGTTTTTTATTAATTTCTACTATTTTAAATGCTCTGTGTTAGATATCAAGAAAGACACAGAAATAATTGTTGCTTTTCTGCCCCGTGATGTCTATTGCTTCTAGGAGTTTGAGACATTCTTGTAAATAACCATAGAATAAAAAAGAAAGCAATAATTTCTATAAACGCAGAAAAAAATATTGAGTTGGAACGTTTGAAAAAATGATTATTCTTATCATAGACTCTGAGTTTTTGAGCTTGAAGGTAGACATTATTTAGTCTATTCTCTTCATTTCAGCTATTTGAAAATCTGAGCCCTAGGTGGAAAAATAATTTCTGCTAGCTCATATAGCTAATTAGTAACAGACCCAATAAACAAAATAAGTTCTCTGAGTTCCCTGTCTTTTGATACTTAGTAGAATGGATGTTCACAATGGTTAAGAATGGTAGCCTTGGGGCTCAAGAGAATCGAACACCTGGATATTTGGTTACCAGGCTGTCGACTGGTTGTTCATAAACCAATTAGAAACTTGGCTAGCTTCTCATGCTGCATCTGACTCTGACTGCTCCAGTGGGAACTTTTGAAGACAGTGGATATGTTTATAGCATATGTTGTGGGGATAGTTTTATGTGTATATACTTATCTCCAAAATCATAAAATTGTATACATCAAATATGTACAGGTTTTTGTATGTCAATCATACCTAAATAAAGTAGTTTTTAAAAAGTCTGAGCAGACTCAGGCAACTACAATCCAGTGAGATACAAAGTGTAACAGATATAATTTGATAAAATAAAAATTCTAAATATCAAAATATTTGGATGTTTTTCACTTTTTGCAACTAAAGATGGTTCAAGCTTATTTCTTTAAATAACATCACACTCATTCACTTGCATTCAGATATGACTTCTAAAGGGATCAGAAAAAAAGGTGGAATTTGTACAATTTCTTGCCAAATAGCAGTTTATCTGAAATATCATACTTTCTTACAGCTCACCCAGTATTTTTGAAATTTAGCATTCTTTTTTACTAAAAACACAAAATTAAAATTTGTTTATGCAACTTCTGAATATTTCATGCTAAAAAAATCTAAATACTGGTAGGAATTGAAGAAGAAACCATGAGATCCTTTTATTTCTCTTTACTTTGACTAGATTAAGAATGATTAAGAAAACACATGGTTTTTAATTAATTTCTTAAATATAAGAATATTTACATGGAAGCACAGCAGATGTGTTTTCAAAAAAGAAGGTTGATTAAACTCTGTTTTAAAAAAATTATTTCTTTTGATGCTGTTTGCATTGTGAAACGTGTATGCAACTGCTTAATTTTCAGCTTATCAGATGCAAAATATACTTGTAAAATGCTACCAAGATAAAAGACAAAAGGCCACACTGCATATACATACATATTTTATTTATGTACCTTATTAGTTGCCTTACAAACTGCAGTTTGTGTGTGAATCATCTCGTTTGTCACTTAGCAGTCAATTACTCTTGGATAGAATGTCTAAGTCAAATCCTGACAATGACATCAGAATTTAATTTAATAGGAATGCTATTGCTGGATGAAAGAGAACAAAGCAAGAACAAGGACAACTTGACCAATTCCTAAGAATGCATATAACCTTTTCTTGATGCTGGCTAATTGATTAAGTGTTGCTCAGGATCTTTACTTTAATTTATCTGATTTTCCATTTCTCTCTCCTGTCTGTGTCAGACTCATTTTTGTTGTCAGCACCATCTTGGCAGCACTCAAAACCAGAAATACTTTCTGGTGAAGTTGGGTTGGGCTGAGATTGGCAGCAGTTGCTCAAATATAACAACAAATAAAAAGATGAGAGGTAAATTAGTAAAGTGCAATAACACCAAGGACACACTGGTTGAACATGAAGAAGACACTTAAATTGTCTAGCATCCAATTGGTACACCTGTAAAATCAGAACATTGGATTCACCCTTTAGCATCTAACATTGTGTTGATCTTATAACTACCATATACACTTCTAGGATGAGAGTATTAGGTTAACTTAGAGATCATCTGGGATCCATGGACCCCAAAGAGGTCCATAAATTACTTGAGTTGGATGAAAATCTTTGTGCATTTATTTCTGTAGAGTTGCTCCTTAGAAGTTTCTGCCAAACACAAAGAATATTTCAAAAATCACTCCTAATTTTTTAAGGATTAGAAAATTAAGCCTACATAAGGAAAATAATTCCTCCAAATCACATGTTCAGTAACAGCAAAAACAAAAACAAAACAAAACAAAACAAAACTCATATTCTGAATCTCAATATATTTATTTAATATCAGATGGCACCTAGTTTTTCAACTAAAATAGTTTGTCAGGGATATTAAGACTCCTCAATAATAATTCAATGTGGTTTAATATGCTGGCACAGAAATTCTGGCAGATTTTGGATTTTTTAAAAATCCTTTCTTCTATTAATAACTCAAGCTTATTTTTTTTTTCTCAGCACAGGTCATTCACTAGAACTTTGAATAACAGTATTCTAAAATAGTTCCTATAGATAGTGGATAATTACTTATGCTCACGTTAGTAACAGTTCTTTCATATTTTCTCTGTACTTGGATCTCTGCTCATCTATTTATTTAACTGCCAATAAAACCAAATATCTACAGTGAAGATAAACTTTGAGTGGTCTTGTTATTCTGGACTGAGTGTCAATGAGGTCCTCTCCAGCATGGATACTTGTAATTAACATAATTTCCGAGAAAATATAGCATAGTAAATGTTTCCCTCTGTCCCTTCTTTACCTACCCTCTAATTAGCTCTCTTGCGGATCTGATCCAATCATACATTTTTCCTTCTGATTTATAAGTAGCTAAAGGTTTTGAATGATCTGACTTAATTATCTTGTTCTAGAAGTACTACCAGAAAAGAAGAAATAAAAGAAAGAAGATTAGGGAAGAATTTTGTTTTATTTCTAAAGAAAGTATTGCTGGGAGGTCAAAATTGGTAGTATATTTCTTTCAAATATGGCACTTCTCATTGAAAGAAAAAAACACATTTGTAGTTAAAACACACTCTCCCCAACATAAAGTAAAAGTTTCAAAATCCAAAATATTGATGACACTGCCCCAATAATTTGTTTTAAAAGACAGGAAACAGTATGCCTGGGTCTTTCAGTCCAGATGGTAATGTCTCACACACTGTCCTTGCTGAGTTCAATAAATCTGACACTTGTCCTGCTGAGCTGATGTAATCTACGTCTCACCTCTCTTCAATTTGTCTAAATTCCTCTGAACACAATTGCTATATATGCTAATGCTTTTATTCATAACTTAGAAAAACATTTGGATGCTGCCTTTGGCTTTCTTCCAAAAAGCCAACAATGATACATTTTAATTCAACAGCCAAACTCTCTGTAGCTTACAAATTTCAAGAACCATCTGAATTTATTTATATATATTTTTTAAGTTACTGGTACTCTTCCACCTTTAAAAAAAAGAAACTGTTTTTCTGCCTGCTATCATATTTCCTGACTTTTACTATGCTGGAAATTGCTATTCATCCTTTCACAAAGCAAGGGGGTTCAAAGCCAATGTAGCACTTTAGTCATGCCACATGGACATTTGAGTTGCATTTCCTGGAAACATGACTTTAAAAGATCCAGATGCCTTAAGTAAAGTCTTGGGGGAAAAGGTCCCCTACAACTATTCTGTTCAGGGCACAAGTTTTCTCTAAACTTTGTCTGTAATCTTTTAGATAGATATAGGACCTTGATATTATGCAAATTTCCCAGCTTTTGTTATTGTAGGAAAGATGTTTTCATACATCTCTCCCAGATAAAAGTGAAAGTTTAACCTGTTAGAACTAGAAATTGTGTGATGCAAGTGTAGGAATACCTGTGTGACCAAGTGATTCCCAGAGCAAATGTCTTCAACTTTTTCATTTTCATCTTTTTTTTTCTTATGAAGTGAATTACACTTAAGTTTTTGGCTCTTTCATGGACTAGACTAGTGGAATAATAGGAAAGATAGCGTTGTGGGTTGTTGTATACTGCAGTACTGTAATTACTAAAAAGAAGAATATAATAGACACAGTAGTAAGAGCAAGTAGAACCTAAAAGGTTTTCAACAGAGATACTAAAAATGTGATTATAATAATCATGTAGGTTTCAACTGAGTGTAATGGGCATGATTATTAGCTTTAAAATGAAGTAGTTCCAGGCCTTTCTTGGTTGATGTGACTGCATCATGTTGAGTACCCCCAATCTTAGCTCACAAAAGTAGTAGAAAATAATATAAACAGGGAGATGTGAGCAGGGAGCAAAGTGTTATAAGTCTTAAAGAGAGTGATGAGTAATCTGAGTTAAATTTAAGTTTAATGAGGTGCTTCTGACAATATGCAAGCATGATTCTAGTAATAATTTTTAAAGATCTCTCTATTTTGTGAAGGGGCAAAAGTAGAAGCAAGACCATTTACTAAATGATTTTGACCCATCAGACGTGAGAAGACTGTAGCTGGAGGCTAAGGCAGAGACTGGAGAAATAAATAAAACTAGAAAGATTCAGGATATAAGAAATAACCAGAGAATTTTCTGAATTTACTTAGACGATGAGACAAAAGAATAGTCAAGATGATGCCTGGTTTTTAGTCTGGAGCAAATATATGATAGTGATGGTACTTCCATTCCAGAACAGAAAACAGGCTGATAGAAACAGAATCAGGACTTCCTAATTTGCAATTATTAAGATGTATAGATATATAATAAAATAGATGTACATTTTCAAATACTTGATGCATCTACAAAACAACTGTTAGAACTAGTTAATGAATTTAACAAGGTTACAGGATAAAGAGTTAAAATAAAAATATTTTGTATTTGTATACACCAACAGTAAATAAATAAAAAAATAAAAATGTTTAAAAATCAATTTACATTAGCAGTAAAATTCATATAATACTTGGAAAAATATAAGAAAAGTCAAGATCTCACTCTAAAAATTACAAACATTGTTGAGAGAAATTAAAGGAGCTTTAAATAAATTAGGTGATACATTATGCTCACAGATTGAAAGTCTCAATATTGTTAAAATGTCAGTTCTCCAACAAATTATCTGTACTTTCAATGTAGTTTCCAACAAAATCCCACAGTCTTTTTTGGCAAACTACACGCTGATTCTAAAATTTGTATGGAAATGCAAAGAATTTAGCATTACATTACTAAGCACTTTCTCAAAAAGAACAGTTAGAAAAATTACGATACTTGATTTCAAGACCTAAAGTTTACAAAAATCAAGACACTTTGGGAGTGGCAAAAGCTTAAACATATAGAATAGTGAAACAAAATCATGGGTTCAGAAATAAACCTGCACATATTTAGTTAATTGATTTTTTACAAAAATTTTTTTACAAATTATTTTTTAAAGACAATAGAGAATGAAAATTATTTTTAATTAATGTTGCTAGAACAATTAAATTTCTAAATACAGGTCCTTATCTCATATCATACACTGGGAATTGACTATAGACCTAAACATAGAGCCTAAAATCATAAAATTTCTAAAGAGTTTAAGCAAAGTTTTTTTAAAACACAAAAAGTATTAACCACTATAAAAAAAATTGATAAATTGAACCTAATCAAAACTTAAAACTTTTGCTTCTTAGAAGGACTGTGAATAAAATTAAAAATCAACCCACAGATTGGTAGATATTTGCAACACATATATCAGGCAAAAGACATAAGATGATATAAAGAATTTTATAACTCAAAAATGAAAATGCAAATACTATATTAGAGGTCCTATCAATTGGAAGATGGAAAGTAAAAGTACTAAAACATATAATGTTCAGAAACAAAGAAAATCAATTTTAGAGATATCATTTTGCTTATGTGAAAAATCAATCCATTTATATATTCACCAACACTTTTTCAGTCTTTAATCATAGTCATTCTAAAAATGTGTAGTGCCATTCATAACAGTTTTAATTTGCTTTTCACAGATGACCGATGATGTTCAGAATCTTTTCAAGTGTGTATCGGCCATTTGTATATCTTCTTTTCTGATGTGTCTGTTAAAATGTTTTGCCCTCTCATACATGGATAATTAGAATTACAGCCAACCACAGAAGGTGAAGTCATTGCAGAAGGAGAAAATATTTGAAGCCTCCAGGATTCTTTCCACAAAGAAAATAGGTTAAAAAAACTAAATGCCTTTATATTCTAGTTCAAATATGACTTCTTTTGTTTTCATTTATTTGTTACATATCTCTTCAACAAAGCTAGGCAATGTATTCTTTTCTAAGGCTTCTTAAACACCTACTAATGTCATCATTTTGCTAGCAAATGTAGTTAAAAGCAGTAGTTAAGACAGAAAGTCCTGGCTGTCTTGGAACTTAGAATCTGTGTATTTTCAAATACTTGGTTGATGTTTCTATTAGAACATGCTTAAAATATTTTACATTTAGCATATATATTTCTGTCTTCCCCACAAGGTTGCTAGTTGACTATCAAAAAGGCTGCATGTTAACTTGTTTTGTTCTACAACACCCAGCATAATGCTTGGCATGCAGTAGGTGTGACCTACTGTGGAAAGGAAGAAGGAATGGATGGAGGGATGGAGAGAGGAAGGGAGGGAGGGAGGAAGAGAGGGAGGAAGAGAAATAGCTAATTTTGTTTAGTCTCTTATTTATGTAAACATTTCTCCAAACCTGAGGTAAATAATATTTCTACACGTTTATGAAGCCAGTACAATTTAAAGAAATATATATCTTCCAAAAAGTTAACCATGGATACTGTTCATAAGGGTTTATATTCAAGTATAATTATCCAGTTAATTTGACATCTACGTAGAAGATCGGCAACCTAGTTGAAAGCCAGTTCAGATGATATTAGCAACTATTTTACGGGGATTTTCACAAGCCTTCTTTTGTGCCTGCATGTGTGAAATTCTGGCTGTGAAGTTGATTTCAGGACCAGATTCCAAGATCAATCTGTTCCATGTGCAACATCCCAGCTGGAGTACTCTTCCCAAGCCAATCTTCCAGCCAAATGCTGAGAGAATGAGACTAATTTCTCTAGGTTGAACAACTGCCTTAGTCACCTTTCAGCCTCCAAAACAACAGTTAGTAATAACATAGACTGCCTGTGGATTTCATACCATGATTGCACACAAAAAATTCCAATACCTGAGTCTGCCTTGTGAACCCCTTTTAATATTCCTAGAAAGATCCTCCTCTTCCTTTGTTGATATAGTTTAGATACTTGTCCCCTCCAAATCTCATGATGAAATTTGATCTCCACTATTGGAGGTGGCACTCAATGGAAAATGTCAGAATCCTGGTGCCAGATCCTTATGAATAGCTTGGTACCACTCTCATGGTAATGACTGAGTTCTTGCTCTATTAGTTTCTTTGAGATCTGATTGTTAAGAAGAGCCTAGTACCTCCCCCACCTCTTGCCATGTGACATGCCAGCTCCCCTTCCCCTTTGGCCATGGTTGAGAGTTTCCTGAGTACCTCAGCAGAAGGTGGAGCTATGCTTTTTGTACAGCCTGTGGAACCATAAGTCAAACAATCCTCCAAATAAATTATCCAGCCTCAGGTATTCCTTTATAGCAACACAAACAGATTAAAACTCTTGGTATGCCAGAATTAATAGGAGAGGGTTCATCTACATTTGTGGCACACTCCTGACCACCATGTCACTGATAAGCTGTGCTCCTTCCCTAGTTTGTATTGGTCACAAAATGCAAAAAAGAAGTCTAATTTAAAAAGGCAATCAAGCTCTGTTTTGTTTTTTTAATTTACTGTCCAGAGAATGGAGCACACGGTCCCCTTCTCCCTGAGCAGTGGGAGGTATGAGATTATTAAAAAGCTAGGTGTGGGGTGAGGAAGGTATGTAAGCATGAACAGGGTAGAGTTTCAGACATACAGATGCATTTAAAGACATGCTGCTCACATGTTGCATGTACAAAATGGCAAATATTTGCCTATAAGGGAGGGATTTTTAGCATTATAATGACATGTTGCTAAGCTAAGGGTAACTGGCAGTCACAGGCACTAGTCTGTGCTGGCCTGTTCCAGTCTAAACCAGTAATGCAGAGGGTCTGGTCTTCCTCTGGTATCTGACAGAAGCCAGACCCATCCAGCCACTGGACTTACAGAGAAGGAAACTATGGAAGATTTATTGGGTTTTCTTAGATAAAAAAATAAAAGAGAAGAAAAAAACGGTTATAGTTTTCACATTATTCTGTCAGAATCGTCCTGGTGACACTAGTAATTGAGAGCTTTATAGTGTTGCCCTAAAATTAGAGTCAAAACTGAAACAGACAGGACCAGGTAGTCACAGCTTCAGAAATCAAAAAGAAAAAGAAAAAGAAAATGCTATTAATAATAAAAATATGATTCTGAAATAAGAAAGAAAAATATAATAGCAACAACAAACATTTATACTTTATGGTGTTCTAACGATATATGTAAAAAAATTTTTTAAATGAGAAAAATATTATATTGTGTATACAAAAAAAGAAAATCATGCTAAGCGAGCAGAGAAGCATTTTTTTTTTTTCAGTTGGAGTCTCACTCTGTCACCCAGACTGGAGTGCAGTGGCCGCTCCCGGCCACTTCAGCCTCAACCTGCTAGGCTCTGGCGATCCTTCCGCCTCAACCTTCCAAGTAGCTGGAACTACAGGTGCGTGCTACCACACCCAGCTAATTTTTGATTTATTGTAGAGATGAGGTCTTGCCAAGTTGCCCAGGCAGGTCCTGAACCTGCGGGCTCAGGCAATCCACTCACCTCAGCCTCCCAAAGTGCTGGGATTACAGGCTGAGCCACCGAGCCTGGCTCAGAGAAGCATTTAAGTCATAGAAGTATAGCAATTTGGTGCTAGAACAACCCTTAACTTTTCCCTAATTTAAATTTACTTTAAAGATATATGGCCTTATGGCATCTTGAAAGGAAATCTGGAAAGGTTTCTGAAAGAGATAAATAAGTGATATTTTAATCAGTAAACAAGGATAGATAAGGACACTTCAGATAGAGGAAGTTATGCCAAAAAAAAAAAAATGGCATAAAAGAATGAGAATACAGGGCATGTGCAGAAACCATGTCCAGCTTCTTAAAGGACTGAATATATGGGGCAAGTTAACCAAATGAATATGTTGGTTCTAATCTGTGGTGAGATTTGAATACCATAAGTAAACATTTGGAATGTATTCTCTTGGTGATGGGAAGCTATTAATAGTTTTGCTTAGGGGAGAAACATTAAACAGCAATCATATGATTTATTTAATATCAGCATCATTCTAAAAATATGATATGCATAATCTTGCTTAATCCTTTTAATAAGTCTGAAAATAAGACTGTAAAGTTGAGGAAACAGATTACCAAAAAAGGTAAATAAGATGAAAAAGTAAAATAGCTCAAAAGTGTAGGAGCTAGTTTAAAGACAGTTCTCCTAATTTTGGGTTCAAGGTTTATTACATTCCACCTAATTAAATCTACTTTTTAAGACTTTTGGGGGGAATATTATTTATGAGAGACTCTAGTGAGAAAAAAATTCAGTTATGAATATAGTGTTAGGGTACAGATAGGGTGAGAGTGGATGGATATGGTGAAGGGCACAGGGAACAGTCAGAGCCCCCCCCCCAAGATGGCGCTGACCACTCAGGCCACATGGAAACAACAAAGGCCCTAAGTTCCAGCTTCCCTCTATACGATTTCTCGCGCGCGCAAATTCAAACTTGCTAGCACCCTCCAATAATAATCTTGGCCCGCCCTATTTCCCCTGCTCTACCCAATAGGATGCTAGCACGACCTCTTCCTGCCCTCGCTAAACTAATAAATGCAGCACCTCCCTGCATATCTCTCTCTCTCTCTCCCTCTCCCTCTCCCTCTCCCTCTGTTGCCGCCACTTTAATAAATCTCTTGGTCCCCAATGGGTGTGGAGTTATTACTGGCGCCCAAATACTTTCAACCCCTGCCAGAGGGGCAGCTATGCATTTTAATGTGCCTCAAGGACAGATTAAACTGCCTGCAACTGCTGTCACTATTGACAGCTGCAGTGCTAAGGCATAAGCAAAACCCGTGCTCCCCAACTACCTTTCTACAGCTGCTTGCAGGGAAGGAAACCCTACACTCCCCAGTGCACCTACTGCTGCCCCTACTTCAGGATCCTGCTGGAGCCCGGGGGATCACCACACTCCTACCTACCACAACCAGTGCCTAGCAGGGGACCTGAGGGCAGGCCCACCTAGTCTGCTTCCACCTTTCCCTGCCCAGTATCAGGACACCATCCAGGGCTCTGGAGATTGCCCAGTCCAGACCACCCTCATTGGCATCTGAGCACACCTCTTAAAAGTATGAAGTCAGTTCCACTCAGCCTGCTGTCATTACCACAACTGGCACCCACCCACATGCATCACCTGTGGACCTGAGGACCAGCCCACCCAACCTGTCATAGCCACTGCCAACACTAATGCTAACTGCTTGGGTCCCAAAGGGTTGTCCCACCACTGCTCTGCCATCACTCATGCACACCTGCTGCCCAGAGGCTCAAGAACCCATCTGCCCACCTGACCCATCACTGCCATTTCTAGCACCTAAGCAAGCCACCTAGAGGTCCAAAAATTGGCCTGCTAAGGACAGGCACACTCAGTCCATCCCTGCCACCACTAAGGCCCAAAGACTGGCCTATTTGGCACCCCAGTCTCCACTAACAAACACATCCTAAGCCACTGAGGAAATCATAGAAATTACTAATACTGCTTACAACCAAAAAACAAAACAAGCTGGGCTCAGTGGCTCAGCCTGTAATCCCGCACTTTGGTAGGCCGAGGTGAGTGGACTGCCTGTGCCCGCGGGTTCGAGACCCGCCTGGGCAACTTGGCGAGACCTCATCTCTACAATAAATCAAAAAATCAGCCGGGCATGGTAGTGCGTGCCTGTAATTCCGGTTACTCGGAAGGCTGAGGTGGAAGGATCGCTGGAGCCCAGCAGGCCGAGGCTGTGGTGGCCGGAAGCGGCCACTGCACTCCAGTCTGGGTGACAGAGTGAGACTCCAACTCAAAAAACAAAACAAAACAAAATCATACAGAGACTACACTACTGCATTCACCCAGAATCTAAACTAGAGTGCCCTACCCAACCAACACCACAAAATACATCTTCAGGAAAAAGTCCACACCTTCATCTAAAGCAAATTAAAAAAACTGGAAAAAGTGACTGTGATACCAAATACACCTTTATCAATGTAAGGATCCAGAAAACATGAAAAAGCCAAGAAATATGACATCGCCAAAGGAAGACAATAATTCTCCAGCACCAGATCCCAATCAAAAAGAAATTTACAATATACCAAGGAAAGAATTCAAAATACTGACACTAAAAAGCTCAATGAGATACAAGAAAATTCTGAAAAACAATACAAAAGAATATAAAAAAATCAGAAAAACAATTCAGGATATAAATGAGAAATTTACTAAAGAGATAAGTATCATAAAGAAGAGCCAAAAAGAAATTCCAGAACTGAAGAATTCATCGATTTAAATATAAAATGCATTTGAAAGCTTCAATAATAGACTACATCAGTCAGAATAAGGAATCTCAAAACTTGAAGACAGGTCTTTTGAAATAACCCAGTCAGATAAAAATAAAGAAAAAGGAATTTAAAAGAATAAGCAAAGCTTTTGTGACACATGCAACACCACAGAGTAACCTGATATTCAAGTTTCTGATGTTCCAAAAGGTGAAGAAAAAGTAAAAGGGTTAGAAAACCTATTTCACAAAATAATGGATGGAAACTTCCCAAGTTTAGCAAAAGATTTAGACATCTAGATACAGGAGGTTCAAAGATCCCCAAGTAGATACAATCAAGAAGGTCTTTTCCACAACATATTATCATGAAACTGCCAAAAGTCAAAGACAAAGAGAAAATTTTAAAACAGCAAGAGAAAATCATTTAGTCACCTATAAAGGAACCCTCACCAGACTAACAGTGAATTTCTCAGCTGAAACCTTACAGTCCAGGAGAGAATGAGATGATATATTCAAAGTACTGAAAGAAAAAAAAGCAAAACTGACATCCAAGGATACTACACTCAGCAAAATTATCCTTCACAAATAAGGCAAATAAAGTCTTTCCCAGACAAGCAGAAGCTAAGGGAATTCATCATCACTAGACCACTCCTACAAAAAAATGCTTAAGGAACTTCTACTCTTGGAAGTGAAAGTACAATAATTACCATAATGAAAATACACAAAAATATAATAACCACTAGTAGAGCAAACATACAAACAAGGAAGAGAAAAAACTCAAATGTTATCACTTCAGAATCCTACCAAGCCACAATGATGAACAATGAGAAAGAAATAGAGGATATAAAAAGCAATCAGATATCAAGTAATAAAATGAATAGGAATATCAACAACAATAACCTTAAGTGTAAACAGATTAAACTTGCTACTTAAAAGATATAGACTGGTTGAATGGATTTAAAAAAAACGTGACTCAACTATACGCTGCCTATATGAAATTCATCTCAACTGTAAAGACACATACAGACTAAAACTAAAGGCCAAAATAAGATATTCCATACAAACAGAAAGCAAAATCAAGCAGGAGTAGCTGTATTTATTTATTTATTTTTATTTTATTATTATTATTTTTTGAGTTGGCGTCTCACTCCGTCGCCCAGACTGGAGTGCAGTGGCCGCTTCTGGCCACCGCAGCCTCGACTTGCTGGGCTCCGGC
>CAUYQG010256519.1:0-18930 GCA_963574415.1 Tarsius wallacei
AACCTTGCTGTCCATCAAAAGAGGACTGGATTAAAAAAATGTGGTACATATACACAGTTGAATCCGGTTTGCTAGGATTTTGTTGCAATTTTAACATCTATGTTCATCAAGGATATTGTCCTGTAGTTGGATCGCGGGGTCATATGGGAGGGATAGGGGAAGCAATTAATGGCAGTAAATACTTGTCTGGGGATGGGGGGACACTTCTTACAAACATGGGTGCCTTAACGAGACATATTTGTGTACCTAACCCTTAAATGTACCCCTCAATATCACAATGAAAAAAGTAATTAAAAAAAAAAGCAAAAAAAAAAGGAAAAAAATTAAACACAGAAAAAAGGGAAAAAAGAATGACATCGTTCTTCACAAAAGTGAAAGAAAAAGACTGGAAGCACACATGAATCAACCCAAAAATCAAAATAAAGACAACAAAAAGGACCAACAATAACTCTATAAGAACCTTAAAGCCAGGCTCGGTGGTTCAGCCTGTAATCCCGCGCTTTGGGAGGCTGAGGTGAGTGGATTGCGTGAGCCCACGGGTTCGAGACCTACCTGGGCAACTTGGCGAGACCTCATCTCTACAATAAAATAAAAATATCAGCCGGGCATGGTGGTGCGTGCTGGTAATTCCGGCTACTCGGAAAGCTGAGTTGGAAAGATCGCCAGAGCCCGGCAGGTGGCCAGGAGAGGCTACTGCACTCCAGTCTGGGCGACAGAGTGAGACTCCAACTCAAAAAAATAAAAGATCCTCATGACAGGGATAAACTCTCACATTTCAATAATTAGGCTGAATGTGAATGGACTAAATGCACCACTGAAAAGACATAGAATGGCAAAAGGTATAAAATAATCATGAGGCAACAATATATTGTCTCCAAGAGACTCATCTCACCAGAAAGACACTCAAAGACTCAAAGTAAGAGGATGGGAAGCAAAATTTCAGGCAAGCGGAACACAAAAGAAAGCAGGAGTTGCAATCTTAATATCAGACAAAATATCATTTAAGCTATCAAAAATGAAAAAAACATACAGAGGGTCACTATATAATGATAAAAGTTTCAATCTGTC
Organism: Tarsius wallacei; assembly: GCA_963574415.1. Classification (NCBI taxonomy): domain Eukaryota; kingdom Metazoa; phylum Chordata; class Mammalia; order Primates; family Tarsiidae; genus Tarsius; species Tarsius wallacei. The sequence goes on from CAUYQG010256519.1 coordinate 1,069, forward strand.
AACAATAAATATCCATCCTAAAAATATATGTAGTCAGCATAGGAACACCAACTTTCATAAAGCACCTTCTAGGCAAACCTAAGAAAGGTATTTACTCTAACACTACCGTAGCTGAGGATTTTACCCCACTCACACTAGACAGATCATCGATAAAAAAAAAAAAAATCAGCAAAGAGATCCGGAACCTCAATGTGACTCTTGACCAAATGGACTTAATTGATACCTACAGAACATTCCACCTTATAACCAGAAAATATACATTCTACTCATCACCACATGAAATGTACTTTAAGATCGACCACATCCTTGGCCGTAAATCAAGCATAAACACATTTCATAAGATTGAAGTTCTGCCATGCACCTTCTCAGACCACAGAGGAATAAAAATAAATATCATCACAAAGTTCTCCCAAAACCCACAAAGACAGGGACACTAAACGGCATGATGCTAAGCAATGCCTGGGTCAACAGGGAAATGAAAACAGAGATTAAAAGATACCTGAAAACAATGAAAATGAAGAAACTTCTTACAAAACTCTCTGGGATGCCATGAAAGCAGTAGTAAGAGGGGAATTCATATCTCTACAAACACACATAAAGAAAACAGAAAGATCACAAGTTAACAGCCTAACAAGACACCTAAGGAAGCTGGAAAAGCAAGACCACCCTAACTTCAGCAGAAGAATCTAGATCATTAAAATAAAGCCAAAATCCGGGACAAAGAAGACAAAAAGATAAAACAAAAAAATCAATGAAACAAAAAGCTGGTTCATTTAAAGGATAAGCAAGCTTGATGGTCCACTAGCTAGACTGACCAAGAAAAAGAGAGAAAAAGCCCAAATAAACTCAATCAGAAACACAAAAGATGAAGTCACAATTGACACTGAAGAAAATCAAAAGATTATCAGAGTTTACTATGTACACTTGTATGGAAACAAACTTGAACATCTAAAAGAAATGGAGGACTTTCTGACATCACACAACCTCCCCAGGTTGAAATAAGAAGAAATCGAGACCCTAAATAGACAAATAAAAATCCAGGAAATTGACTATGTCATAAGAAAACTACCTACACATAAAATCCTTGAACCAGATGGCATTCCAGCGGAATTCTACAAAACATATAAGGAGGAACTGATACCAATCCTACTGAAAGTATTCCAGGTGTTTGAGAAAGAAGGAACTCTCATCAAATCGTTTTATGAAGCTAACATCACATTGATACCCAAGCCAGGTAAAGATCCAACAAAGAAAGAACTACAGGACAATATCCTTGATGAACATAGATGCTAAAATTGCAACAAAATCCTAGCAAACCGGATTCAACAACACATATAAAAAATCATTCACCATGACCAAGTAGACTTCATCCCTGGAATGCAAGGGGTTCAACATTCATAATACCATAAGCATAATTAAATACATCAACAGACGTAAAAAAAAAAATCACATGATTATATAATTATATGCAGAAAAAGCTTTTGATAAAATCCAGCACCACTTCTTGATTTAAAAAAAAAAAAACCAACCCTTGAATATCTAGGTATAGATGCAGCATATCTCAAAATAGTAAGAGCCATCTACGAGAAATCCATAGTCAGCATACTGCTAAACAGACAGAAATTGGAACCATTTTCCCTGAAAACTGGAACAATACAAAGTTGCCCACTCTCACCCCTCCTATTCAACATAGTTTTGGAAGTTCTAGCTAGAGCAATCAGAGAAGAGGTGATCAGGGGTATCCAAATAGGAAAATAAGAAGTCAAATTATCCCTCTTTGCAGATGAGATGATTCTATACCTCGAAAATCCAAGAGAATCTGTCAAAAACCTTGCATTGATAAAGGACTTTGGCAAAGTCTCAGGGTATAAAATAAATGTGCAAAAGACAATCACATTTCTATACACCAATAATTAAAAAAACACAGAAACCCAAATAAAGAGCATAATTCCATTCACAATAGCCACAAAAAAAATGAAATACTTTGGCATCTTCCTAACCAGAGACTTGAAAGACATTTAGAATGAAAACTACAAAACACTATTTAAAGAAAGCAAAGATGACACAAACAAGTGGAAAAATATTCCATGCTCATGGATTGGAAGAATCAACATTCTAAGATTTCCATTCTACCTAAGGCAATCTACAAATTTAACACAATACCCATCATATCACCAGCAACATTCTTCCCAGATCTAGAAACAACAATACAGGAATTCATATGGAAACATAAATGACCACCAATAGTCAAAACAATCCTCAGCAAAAAAAAGAAAAAAAAAAAGAAAAACCAAATCAGGAGATATTACATTCCCAGACTTTAAACTTTATCATAAACCTACAATAATTAAAACAGCCTGGTATTGGTACAAGAACAGGCATATAAACCAGTGGAACACAATAGAGATTCCGGAAGCAAAGTCCCAATTTCTCAACCAACTCATCTTTGACAAAACCTTCACCACCAACCACTGGGGAGAGGAGAACCTGTTCAGTCAATGGTGCTGGGAAAACTGGTTGACCACATGCAGAAGATTGAAGCAGGCCCCTACCTATCTCCATACACAAAAATCAACTCTAAATGGATCAGAGACCTAAACATAAAACCTCAAACTATGAGAACCTTACAAAATGCAGGAGACACTCTTATGGAAATTGGAACTGGCAACCAATTCCTGATCAAGACCCCAAGTGACCATGTCATAAGAAATAAGATAGACAAGTGGGACTTTATTAAACTGACAAGCTTCTGAAAAGTCAAAGAAACCATCAAGAGAGCAGGGAGACAGCCCACAGACTAGATAAAAATGTTTGCCAACTCTATGTCTGACAAAGGCCTAACATCTAGTATCTACAAGGTACTCAAACGTGCTGAAATAATAAAAAGAAATAGCACCATTACAAAGTGGGCAAAAGATATGAATAGACAGTTCTCAAAAGAAGACATATGGTCAGCCAACAGATACATGAAAAAATGTTCAGCCTTGCTAGACATCAAAGAAATGCAAATTAAAACTACACTGAGATACCACCTAACTCCAGTCAGAATGGCTATCATCAATAACTCAAAAAATAATAGATGCTGGAGAGGGTGTGGTGAAAAGGGAACACTTCTACATTGTTGGTGAGAGTGTAAACTAGTACAGCTTCTGTGGAAAACAGTGTGGCGATTCCTACAAGTTTTAAAAATTAACCTCCATATCCCCACAATCCCCCTCCTGGGAATATCCCCAGAAGAACTCAAATCACTCTATAAAAAAGATACCTGCACACATATGTTTACTGCAGCATTGTTCACAATAGCAAGAACATAGAACCAACCACACTGCCCATCAAAAGAGGACTGGATTAAAACAATGTTGTACATATACACAATGGAATATTATGCAACCATAAAGAAGAACAAAATCATAATTTTGCAGCAACCTGGATAGAATTAGAATGTATAATACTGAGTGATCTTTCACAGAAACAAAGAAATGAGTATCATATGTTCTCACTCATAAGTGGACCTGGACAAGTATCATAATATTATAAGGAAAGGATTGACAGTAGTGGGAAACTGCAGGGGTGTTGAGGGGTGGGGAGGTGGGCTTGGCAGTAGTGGGAATCTGCCTGTGGAAGGGGAGTCACACCTCATCTACATACCTGCACAATGAATATTTGTATACCTAACCCTGAATTGTACACTACCATTTTAAAATAACAAATAAAATAAAACAAAAAGACAGAATTAAAAAGATTCCTGGAAACAAACGAAAATAAAGACACAATATATCAAAACCTCTGGGATACCATGAAATCAGTGTTGCATGGGAAGTATAAAGCATTGCATGTGAATATCAAAAAAAATAAATAAATAAAGGGATCGCAAGTAAACAGCCTAACTTCACTCCTAAGGGAACTGGAAAGACAAGAAAATTTTATTTCTAATCTCAGCAGAAAAAAGTCAATATTACTAAAATAAAGTCACAGTTACAGGAAATCGAAGACAAAAATATCACAGAAAGGATCACAAAGACAAACAGGTGGCTCTTTGAAAGGATATATAAGATAGACCCTGGTGAGACTGACTAAAAAAGGAGAGATAACGTCTGAATAAACACAATTAGAAATTAAAGAGGTGAAGGCACTACTGGCCCTGTAGAATTTCAAAAGATTATCAGACATTATTATAACTATCTGTATGCAAATAAACTAGAAAATATAGAGGAAATGGAGAATTCCTTGCCTAACAAAACCTTCCAAGGCTGAAACAAGAAGACATTGAAACTCTAAACAGACCAATAACTATCTAGGAAATCAACTCAGTTATAAGAAATCTCCCTGCCAAGGGGAGACAGCCCACAGAATGGGAAGAAATATTTGCCAGCTGTACACCTGACAAAGGCCTAACATCCAGAATCTACAAGGAACTCAAATGTGCCGAAAGGAAAAAAACAAACAAACAAAAAACAGCCCCATTAAAAAGTGTGCAAAAGACATGAATAGACACTTCTCAAAAGAAGACATATGGACAGCCAACAGACACAGAAAAAAGTGCTCAGCCTCACTCATCATCAGAGAAATGCAAATTAAAATCAAGTTGAGATACCACCTAACCCCAGTAAGAAGAGCCATCATTAATAAAACAAACAACGACAGACGCTGTTGAGGATGCGGAGAAAAAGAAATGCTTCTACACTGCTGGTAGGAATGCAAACTAGTGCAAGCTCTCTGGAACACGGTGTGGTGATTTCTGAAAGAACTAGAAATTGGTCTTCCATATGACCCAGCAATCCCCCTATTGGGAATATATCCAGAGGAACTCAAATCAGTCTACAAAAAAGATACCTGCACACGTATGTTTGTTGCAGCTCTATTAACAATAGCAAAAACATGGAACCAACCATTCTGCCCATTGAAGCTGGACTGGATAAATAAAATGTGGTACATATACACAATGGAATATTATGCAGCAATAAAGAAGGACAAACATATGGACTTTGCAGCAACTTCGATGGATTTAGAGTTGATAATACTCAGTGACCTATCACAGAAACAAAGAACAGAGTACCATATGTTCTCACTCATAAGTGGACCTTGAACCATTACAATACTATAAGAAAGGGATTGGCAGTAGTGGGAAACTGTCAGGGGATCGGGGTTGGGATTGGCAGTTGAGGAAAACTGCTAGGGGAGGGAGGAGCACACCTCATCAAAAAAGGTACCTGCATAATCAACATTTGTATACCTAACCTTGAATTGTACCCCACATCTTTATAATAACAAAAAAATGAAAAAAATACACTTGTCATATGGCTGAGCAATTTGAACTTTTGGTCATTTATACTGGAGAAACTAAAACTTATTTTTACATCAAAAACCTGTACAATCATGTGCATAGCAGCCTGATTTGTAATAGTCCCAAACTGGAAATATCTCAGATGCCCTTCTGAAGGTGAATGGTTAAACAAACTGGTGCATCTATACTGTGGAATACTATGCAGCTATTAAAAGTACCTAATTCTGACTTGTATCCCACATCTTTATAATAAAATAAAAAATACTATTGATACATGCAACAACTTTGCTAGATCTCAAGGGTATTGTGCTTAATGTAAATGTCAGTCTCAAAAGGTTAAATATTATTTGCTTGTACTTTCATAAATAACTTTGAAGGGGTCAAGACTTCATTGAAGGAAGTAACTGCAGAAGTAGTTGAAATAGCAAGTTTATGCAATATTTTACATCCTTTGCTATTGTTTCAATAATATGCACAGCAACTTCATTGGGAGTAAATTTCATATCAATAAACCCATTCTTTGTTCAACCTTAAGAAGCAACTCATCTGTTAAAGTTTTATCATGAGGTTGCATCAATTCAGTCACATCATTGGGCTCCACCTCTTATTCTAGTGTTCTTCTGAAAAGACAGTTCTGAACTAAGTATGTCTCAGGAAGACTTTTGAACTGCAAGTGCAACTTCTATCATCCTACCATCTCCTACTCCCTCCTCACATTTTTTTCCTCCCTTTATTTATCCTCTTATTCTCCCCTTATTTCTTCTTCTCTTTCTTCCCTCTTTCACTCTTTTTAACTTTTACATTAGTATTTATAGACCTTTTAGTTTTAATAGCCCAAATCAGGAAATCAAAATGTTCAACAATAGAAAAATGGATGGACAAATAGTAGAGACTTCATACAACAGAACAGTATTCAGCAATGCAAAGAAAAAAAAAACTGAAGCACATAGTCTGGATGAATCTCGTAAACCTGCTACATAAGACAAGCTAGACATAAAATAATTCATATTTTATGGTTTCAGCCAAAATTAACCTATGTTGAGAAAAACCAGCAGAAAAATTGCGTAACTAGAAAATAATATAATCCTTGCTCATATTCATTCACTTTCTTCTTCATTCTTTTCAAAGGTAACTATGTTGTATAATTGATCTAATTTTATCTTTTTATTAGAGTTTGATTACAAAACACTTTTAACACATGCAAAATATACAAAATAATATAATAGGCCTGCCACCCAGTCTTAGTATTTACTAATTCTGTGCCATTTTTCTTTCATCTATACTTTGACTCATTCCCTGCCCCACTTCATCATTTTTTGTTATTTCTGTGTGTGATATTAGACAATGAAAGGCACAAATCTTAACTGCACTTTTTTTTAAACAAATGAATACACCCACATGACTTTTATACCTTTCAAAAAGAAAGCATTTTCAACATTCTCAAATAATTCACTTTTGCTCCTGCCCAATTTTATCCTCTTTTTCTTTCTGTGTCCTAAGAGAAGAAAGCTACTTATTGCTTAAGTAAAAGCTTATAATTGCCATCTATTGGTTATAAGGTTTAAATACAAGTTACAGCTCTGTATTTATGACCATTTCCATGCTTGATTACTGTCTATCTCTATGAAGTGATCACTTCCATCTTCTCACAGTTCAAATTGTTTTCTGAATAAAGGTAAATTTCTGTTGTTTATCAAGGCTACTTTTTCATAGAATGTTCATTAAAGGGATTTTAAAATAAAATTATGAAGTTCTAATTCACTAAGCCCCTCCAGAAGAGGGATTCTGTTCAGATTTCTAAATGTTTGGCCCAAAGTAAAAATGTAGTGAAGGTACTTTTAACAAATACTTAAATTGGTTTCCTTGACACAGAAACAAAGACTCTTTTTCTGTGTACATCAATGTCAAATGGTTACAGGAATATCTACTTAACTAGATTCCCTGCCTTTAGTACCTTTCCCTCTCATCCATCTCACATTTGTTGCTAGGTTAATTTTCCCAAAGTTGAGCTCTTTGTTGATGCCAAGACATTTTTTAAGTCTTCAATGACCACCCATTTCCCAAAGAATGAGTTCCAAAGTCATTATCCTCACTCTCACATCTCCCACCCCTCAAATCTGACCTAATCCTACCTCATTTGCTGACTTCATCTCCTACAGCCCTTTCACAATCAAACTGAACAATTTGTTTCCAAAATACTCTGTTCATTTCACTGTTCCAATACCTCCTATTAAGAATCTGACTGCCCTTCCTGTTCTGCGTTTTGTAAACCTAAACTTCTCTTGAAGTTTCTTATAAACTGCCTTCCATTTTAAACCTTCTTTGATTGTCAACAAAATAAGTTCCCAGCCCAAAGTGCCCTCTTTTGCTCCTGAAATCCCAGGTCACTTTCCCTTAATGTTTATTATTACTTTGCACTTTGTACTATGTATTCTAATTATTTTATACATATTGTATTCCACCTACTAGATTGTGAGCTTTATAATCCTGATAGCAAATACTTGAGAGGTAATATATGAACTAATAGGTAGCAAAAATTGAATAACTGTTAGCTATTATTAATGTTATTATTGATTTTTTTGAACAAATACTCCCACATTTATTCATTGCTTTTTAAAAATCCTTTGGTCACACAAGTTCCAAATGTGCTTTCATCCCTGAAGACTTTTGTTCCTTTTGTTTTATGGAATTGTCTTCTTTTGAACATTCTTAGAGGTAGATAACAATTAGAGAGACACTCTCCTTCTTTGAATTCATTTGACAGCTGTGTGACCTTTGGAATGTCAACCTCTCTGTGTTTCAGTCTCCTCATCTATAGAGTGGGAATAATAATAGTATCTACTTCACAGAATCATTGTGATTATACTTGTATAAGTTAATGTTAAGTAAGTGCTCAGTCAGGTATGGTGACTCATGCCTATATTGCCTCCAATGCCAGCATTTTGGGAGGCTGAAGCAAGAGGATCACTTGAGCTCAGGAGTAAAGGACCAGTCTGGGCAACATAGTGAGACCTCATATTTACAAAAAATCAAACAATTTATCCAGGTGTGATTACGTGCCCCTGTAGTCCTAGCTATTCAGAAGGCTGAGGTGGGAGGATTGCTTGAGCCCAAGAGGTCGAAGCTGGGTTGAGCCATGGTTGTGCCACCTCAAGCCCTCTGGGTGACAGTGAGACTCTGACTCAAAAAAAAAGTAAATAAGTGCTTACAACAATGTTTGAAACATAGTAAATAGTACAAAATTTTTAGCAACTATTGTTATTATTTACAAAGCAATAGTATGAAACAGGCACTTTGATATAACATTGTCTCATTTAACCCTCATAACAATTCTATGAGGTGATAATTATTTTTCTTATTTTGCAAATGGAAAGGCTAAAGTTCAAGAATGTTAAACACTATTCTAAGACCACACAGCTAGTATGAGCCAGAGTAGAATTAAAATCTAGATGTGGTTGCTGTACCCTAAAAAGCTAAGGAAGTATTGTTATCAAATGTTCTGGAGAGCCAAGAACATTCATAAATGTAGATAAAGGAGGCAAGTGTCCATAAGGCATGAGTTGAAAGAGGCCTTCCTAAAAAAATTCTTCCACTTCCTTTAGTCCTGCAAGGTATTTACTATCACTGCTATTACTTCATTCTATGGGTTAAACATTGCCTTCTTGAGACTCTTGAAAAGAATAGCACCTCAGCATGAATGAGTTTATCACATTCATTAATACTAACAGAAAAGTTTGGAAGAGGAATCCAAAATTAAAACCATTTTTCTTAGGCTGACTCTAATACAGTGTACCCTGTCAGGCAACCGGATCTAACCAGGGTTCTCCATTCCAATTCGGAAGCAGCAAGTTTAGGATAACTAATATAGGTCTTAGGTTCACACCCCAGCTTTGCCATACTTTTTAGTCATACGATCTTGGACAAATCACTGAGTCTGTCCAAGTACCTATAAAATAAATGTAACAACATTTCTAGTTTAGAGAGTTTAGAGAGTCTGACCAAGTACCTATAAAATAAAGGTAACAACACTTCTAGTTTAGAGAGTTTAGTGACGTTCTTGGCACATAGCAAATGTTTAAACGACATTAGCTGTTTTAGTTTGCATTGGCTTCAGTGAAGGGGAGGCTTTAGCTTCCAGCTCTCAACTCCCACAAAGGGAGACTTAACAGTATGGTTAAAATAATCATAATCATAATCATAATCATAGGAACATTTCTAACTTTCATATGATTTATGGTTTTCAATAGAGAGTTTATCAGAAAGTTTTGGTCATACACAATTGAGTTAGACAAATAGATTATAATCCTTACTTTATATATGAGGAAACTGAGGCCCTTTGCAAAAAGGTTTAGTGACCTAGCAAAGATTACACCTTCAGTATGCAAAAGCACAGACTAGATCCTGGTCATCTGGCTTATGTTTTTTCCTTCCAACTAAATTAACTTTAAGGGACCTCATTTTGAGTTCATATTATTCTCTAGTTATTTGCTTACTGCATTTGCCTCTCATGTACTTTTTCATTCTCTGCCACTGGACTTCCATTCTGTTCCCTCGATAAAATCAGCTTGTTTTTCTATTTCAAGGAAAAATATAAGGAATTTAAATTTGCCGTTAACTAATTAACTTATTGTTTGTTTAACCTAATGTAAAACACAAATGTCATTTAATTATTATCAATTACTTAATAAGTTTCAAGTCCTTGAGAACTAGCATGCATACCATACAAACATAAGTATCCTTCAGCAGTGGGGAAATAGAAAGACTGCCCAGGAAGAAAATGGCTTGTGACTTTCAGTAGATAAAACTGAGTAGCAGAAAATGATTAAGAAGTAAAGGTTTTTCCATTGTCTGCTTGTTTATTTCCTGCTTTTCTTTTTTCTTTCATTTTTTTCATTTCTTTCATTTGTTCTTTTTCTCTCAAAACACCAGAATAGACAAGTCAGCCCAAACCTTGAGTTTCCTGACTTTTGTCATTTAAAGCACAATCTTAAAGTTCTTTTACATTATTCTAGACAGATTTAGGATGTTCAGTTGTCAATTGTTCTATTAATAGCATCTGGGACTTGTTACATGGTTTTCCTTTCTGGTACATGGAATCATATTGCAACAAAACAGAATTACAGGATAATTTTCTTTCTTTCTTCCCTCTCTCCCTCCCTCCCTTCTTCCCTTCCTTCTTCCTTTCTTTTCAGGTGAGGACAGGGAGTGTTGATAAGTAACTCACATAGGAAATAGCCAGCCAAAGAGAGAAAACGATAAAATCAACAAAATTATCAAGAGGGAGGGGAATAAAAAAATATTATTTTTCTTCTCTAACTTTCCCCCACATCAATGGAATTAAAGCAAGCAGATGTTGGCCTTCATAGATCTATGCTAGACAAATTTCATGACTGTATTTCTACTTCATTGTCTCACTGTAATCTACTACCCAACATTAACCAAACATTTGGAAGCATTCTATATCAGTGCTGCGTAATCCAGCTCTGTGATTTACTGCCTGATTCTTTCATCTCATGTTTGCCTCTAGTTTGGCTTTCATGTAGGATAGCAGAGGTCGGTCACCCTAGGAGCTATGAGCAGTCCCACCAGCTCTCATTTGTTGCTGCCGTCCACCCTGCTACCTATCCCTACAGATATGCAAGATGTGTTCCTGCTCACCAACATTGAAATAGTAATTGATTTGCAGGTGTCCATTCTTCGGTTGCATTTAGGTCACCTACCAGTTTTGCTGCTCACTGTCAAAGCAAATTCAATTAACACACCACAAATGTGACAAACTCTCCAATGTTCAATATAGTTACAGCTGTCTTAAAGCTTCTGGACCATTCAGTTCTTGGCTACCCAGAGAGATCCAGGGAAGAATTATTCCTAGTTGTGACGTTTTCTCCTTTTCTCTGTCTTTCAGTTTCCTTTTAAACTAATCTCATAAAAAATAATTCAATCTGTTCATCCGAGAGCCACATATTAATATGATTAAAGGAATATAATATTGAGCTCATAACTTAAAGCAAAAGCAAACTCTGAAAACAATTAAATGAATATCACATTATTATCGAATTGTGAACGAAACAGCGTGTGTCTGAACATTGCCTGGCATATTTCATGCTGTTTGCTGCCAAAAGTATTTCATAAATCTATAACTTTTCCTGATTTCCAAGGTTCTCTACAAAAAATTAACGTGATATACATTTGCAATGTGTCTAATTAAATTTTCAAATAATATTGTATTTGGAAAAAATTCCTAAATTAAATATATACTCTGTCTCTATACATATGAGATTCACAATGCTTCTTTATTGGATGTTGTTCAAACAACAGTGGGTGCATGTTATGTGAGGGTGAATGTAATGACATTCCTTAAAAGAAAAAAGGAAGACTGAATAAATAAATTGTGACTAAGTTTCCTAAAGCAGACATACCATGTTTTGACAGTCCGTGTCTGGCAAAATTTGGCATTTCATGTATACTTAAGAGTAGTAAGATATATTGTAATTCGTTTAAAAAGGAAATTACATTTATTGCATTTGCTTGAGATATTTAGCAAAGGCTTCATCTGAGTTATTCTGACAACAAACTTTGAAATGAAAGAGAAATATACCAACAATATTGTCACCCCAATTTTAGAATTCATTTTTCATAGACTACAAATCAAAAGAAATTTCTTAAGCTTAGGTGCCATCACACCCACTTTTAAACAATATAGTTAGAAGCGAGATCCATAGGTTTCTGTTCCAGTTTTGTCAGTTTCCAGCTGTATGGCTCTGGGGCAAGGAAATGTGACTTGTTGCTACATTCAGCTGCTTCAGTTGAAAATAGAAAACTCACACTTTATTTTTTGCAGACTAAAATAAACAAGCTTTACGATTTTAATTATAGCTCATTTGTTTCTCCTTCTGAAACATTTGAAAGTAAGTTGCAAAAATGACTCTTTATCCCTAAATATTTAACTGTGTATTTCCAAAATCTAGTACAGAATATTATATAACAATGGTACAATAAAATTTGGGACATTTAACATTGATACAATTATATTGTCTTATGTATAATTCATTTTCAAATGTTGCTAATTGTAGGAATAATGACCTAAATCAAGGGAAGGAGCAGTATTATTAGGTCAGGGGAAGTAGTGATATAATTGCAAAGACTGCATACCTGAGAGGCTCCATCTCAGTTTACCCTCATTTCAAATGTTCCCCATAGTGTAGAACCCTGGACAGTTGTTTCTCTTTCCTTTCTTCTATTTCTTCTTTCTCTTTCCCCACCAGTATAAGATTCTGTAGCAAGCAAAGGGACAACTGCTGATAAAGCAAAGAGATCAGACAAAACTATTATTGCTAAAAGCTTAATTTGAAAGTTAACTACTGTGGTATTAAGGATCCACTGGAACAGAATAATTTAACAGCATATAAAAATGAAGAATGCAGATTCCTTCTTGAATCAGCATCAATAACTGAATGCTTCAACTTCAATGTACATGAATGCCTTTGAATCACTTCAGTATTTTTTCTAACTTTTGGGAGATGCACAGTCTAAGTTCTAACATTAGGTAGGGCAGGATCCTAAACAATGCCAGCAGATGCTCAAGGTGTTTACACAATGCACTGAGGTACCAAAGGGGATAATATTTCTCAATGCTTCAGATATTCAGCTATAAATGTTACTTACTATAAAGATGAACTAGTAAAATAAATATCTAAGCATTATCAGGCCTCCTACAATATCCAAAGTTTCCAAAGGTCAATACTGCCTGAATTTTTTTCCCAGAGACTAGGATAGATGGGATAGATGGGATTTGAGAGATAGGGACTGCCAATCAGACATACATCTTTAGAGCCTAGTCACATTGGAAGGATCTCTCTAACATCTCTAGGAATGCCAAAAAGTAAAAATAAAAACATAGCCCAGTTGCATAAATGTCCTTGCCGGGGGGTGAGGGGCGTGGGTATGAGTAGCAAATGTTCATCTCCAGCTCCTTCTGTAGTATAGTTATTATGCATATGGATTGCGAAGTCAAGATCATCTGGGTAGAAATCCCAGTTCCATATCCTACTAGTTGTTTAATATTGAGCAACGTATTTAATACGTCTGAACCCCGATGTCCTTGTCTACAAAACGGGAACATACCGTAATCTTATTTCATAAGGTCATTATGAAAATTCAGTAGACTAATACTTGTAAAATGATCAGTGCCTGGTATAGAAAACACTACATGAGCGCTTCTTAATCTTGAAACAGAATTCGTTAAGGTAAATTTTGATGTGACAGTTGTTGGAAACATGATGAAAATATATTGGAGAAAGCCAAGGAAAAGAACATTATGAGACACGTAAAGACATTAGTAAAAGGTGACATCGGTTTTCTGTGTCAGCGTCTTTGTCAATTAGTGATGTGGGCCCTGCCTCACTCTCATGCTTTCCCATGCTTCTGACCAGATGACAATCAAAACAAAAACCAGGGTAAAGTGATCAAGAAGCAAAACTGAAAGAGAGAGATTAAGGTGTGAAGTATATATGAACAAAAAATGTGTCATCCAAGAAGGGTCTGGAGTAGATGCCATTAGGCAATTCAAGAAATTTGGTCTTAGAGTACCAGGCTAACTTCTTACCAATTTTCTAATTCTCCCCCTACAGATGCAGGCATTTCCAAACTTGTTCTGCTCCTTTGTTCTTGCCCTTCTTGCTACCTGGAATACTCTCCCTTTCCTCCAACACCCATCCGACAAAGTTAATTTTCTTCACAAAATCCTCTCAGATTTCTCAAAGCTATATTGTATTATAATGAAGTTTTTAAATCACCGAAATGAGACAAAGTTCACAACTTTGCTTCTGCCATTTTCTAACCCTATGATCTTGGGAGAGTTACCAAATCTCTCCGAGGCTCAGTTTCTTTATCAATTAAATATAAATAAATATCTACTCAATTCAGATAATATAATTAAATGAGATAATGTACATACAACACTTTTTAGCATAATTATACAAAAAATGGAAAATCAATATTTTTATTACAATTTATCTTTTCCTTGAAATCATACAATTTGTACCCTTAGAAGTGAACAATTTGTACTTTAATTATTGGTGAAATCACTTAGCTTCCTTACTATGAGCTCCTGTTAACAATTATCAGGAGTCAGAACTTTCTATTTGCAATTTATAGATGTCCAACTCAAACCACCTTTAGCAATAAAGGTAATTCATTCATAACTGAAAATTCTAGGAAGATTGAGGGTCTCAAAAATGTCAAAAATAGCTGATCTCTATTTTTCTTGATGCATATATGTGTCTGGGTAGGGGGGTTGCCTTTACCAGCTCTATTTTTACATCCAACTAGCTGTAAGTTCAGTGGAATGAAATACTGTCCTTCCAATAGTTCCAGTAGACGTTCTGTAGTGAAGTCTTAGACCAACTTACTCACTTCTAAACCAAATATCTAGGGTTAAGGTGGTAGTGATTTGGAATGGCCAGCTCTAGGTAATGTGACAACCCTACTTTTGCAGAGCGATGTCATTCCTACTGGACCCACATAGACTGAAAATGAATAAAAGATGTTTCCCAAATAAAAAATTAGTATGTGGTAACTATAAAAATAAGTAAGTGCTGGGAAATAAAAATAATAATATGGTATTTTATAAGCCACACTCTATCTTATAAATATAGAAGACATCATCTTCAATATTCTTCGTCTCCTGCAATTAGTCTCATCCTAAGTGGCCTTCAAGTTGACATACACACTGAAGACAATATTCTGCATAACCATGTAGGGAAATATTGTAAAGCAGCTATCTTGAATATTAGATAATATCCAGTTTCCTCATCTTCCACTTCTGGCCAACATGAAGGAACAGACACAAGATTCACTCTCCTACCCAAAACAACCAAGAAAATCAGACAAAATATGTAATCACTACATCAGGTTTTAGGACACTAGATATCAGGCAACAAAGGACAGTGATCTCTGAGAGACAGAAAACAAATAAGGTGAGCCCTATAATTGCCCAGGTTACTTTCTTGAGAGAGTATTTAGGGCAAAAAACAAGGAAACAAAACTTGGGGAGAAAAAACTCCCTGGGTTGAGTAAAAGAAACTGAGAGTCCCAAAAGATCAAATTGGGAGGAGTTCACAAGATGAAATATCAGAGAGGAGAAAGCTGCAGAGAATCAACTCTGGGGAATTGCAGAGGGTCCCCTTTGAATATTCATAAGAGTATTAATCAGTACAGGCATATAGAAAACTGATGAAGAAAAAAACTGATAGACTAAAAATAATAGTGCTCACACATGGATAGAATTAATGCCTATTACTACCAGATTGGAAAACTTCATAATTCACATCCAATAAGGTACTCAGAAAGGTCTGCCTCCATGGTGGAGAAAAATAAGCCTTGAGTCCAGACATGAAAAAATGCTGCTCTGGTTCTTGGTTCTCCCTAACAAATCTTACAAAGAAGACCTGGAATTATCAAACTCTTTCCAAGTAACTGAACGATGGCCCCAAATAAAGCTTAATAACATTTAGAAATACAAAAATATTCAGTATGCAAAAAGGTGAAGTTCAATTTGTCATTCAACCAAAAAGTAGCAGTCATGAAAAGAAGCAAGAAAATTCATGCCTTATTTAGAAATATCAATGAATACACACACGCACGCGCGCACATGCGCGCACACACACACACATACACACACACACACACGTAAAAAGGAAACGAAGCAATCCCCTAAGAGCCCTATGACAGGAATAAACTCTCACAATTCAACAATCAATTTGAATGTGAATGGACTAAATGTGCCACTGAATAGACACAGAGTGGCAAATTGAATAAAGAAGCATGATCCAACTGTCTGCTGCCTACAGGAAACTCATATCACTGCAAAAGACACCCACAGGCTCAGAATTGGAGGCTGGAAAATGATTTTTCAGATGAACAGGAAACAGAAGAGGGAAGGGGAGCTATTCTGATAGACAAAGCAATCTTCAAGCCATCAAAAGGTAAAAAGGATATGGAAGGACACTACATAATGATGAAGGTATCCAGCAAAGATCCAACAAGAAAAAATTATTACAGGCCAATCTCCTTGATGAACATAGACACAAAAATTTTCAACAAGATTCTAGCAAATTGAATGCAACAGCACATCTCAAGGATCATCTACCATGGTGGGCTTCACTCCTGGGATGCAGGACTGGTTCATCACAAGACTATAAACATAATTCAGCACGTTAATAAATGTAAATCCGATTACTACATGATTATATCATTTGATGCAGAAAAAGCATTTGACAAAATTCAGCATTCCTTCTTGAAAAAAAACCCTTGAGCACCTAGGAATAGAAGGAACATTCCTCAAAACAGTAAGAACTATCAGCCAACATTCTGCTCAATGGGCAAAATCTGGAAGCATTCCTCCTAAGAACAGAAACAAAACAAGGATGTCCACTTTCACCAATCCTGTTCAACATTGTGCTGGAAATCCTAGTCAGAGCAATCAGGTAAGAGAAGGAAATCAGGGGTACCCGAATAGGAAAAGAAGTTGTTAAGCTATCTCTCTTTGTAGACAATATGACTTTATATCTTGACAACCCTAGGGAGTTTGTCAAAAGTCTCCTTGTACTGACGTACTACTTTGGTAAATTATCGTGTTGAAAAATCAATGTGTAAAAGACACATTGTATTTTTTTTCTTTTTCTTTCTCTTTTTTTTTTTTTGAGTTGGAGTCTCACTCCATCACCCAGGACATGGAAGGACACTACATAATGATGAAAGGCTCATTATGCCACTGCAGTGGCACACTCACAGCCACTCCAGTGTTGACTTGCTAGGCTCTGGTGATCCTTCTGCCACAGCCTTTCAGGTAGCCGGAACTACAGGCATGCGCTACCATACCTGGCAAATTGTTTTTTTATTTATTGTAGAGACGAGGTCTTGCCAAGTTGCCTGGGCTGGTCTTGAACCTATGGGCTCAGGCAATCCATTCGCTTCAGCCTCCCAAAGTGCTGGGATTACAGGCTGAGCCACCAAGCCCGGCCAACAGTTGCATTTCTATACACCAGTAACAAGCAGGCAGAAAAATAAATAAAAAGCACAATTCAATTCACGCTAGCCACAAAAAAAGAAAAACCTTGGCATTCAGCTAACCGGAGAAGTGAAATAGCTTTACAATGCAAACCACAAAACGCTGGTCAATGAAATCAAGGATGACACAAATAAATGGAAAAACAGTCCATGCTCATGGATTGGAAGAATCAATATTGTCAAGATATCCACCTTATGCAAAACAATCTACAGATTCACTGTAATACCCATCAAATTACCAATATCACTTTTCTCAGACCTGAAAATGACAATAGAGAAATGCATATGGAAACAAAAAAGAGCATGGATTGCCAAAACAATCCTCATCAAAAGAAACAAAGTGGGAGACTTCACACTTCCAGACTTTAAACTTTACTACAAGGTTACAATAACCAAAACAGCCTGACATATAAAAGCACATATTCCTATGTAAGCTTAAAATTGCATCAACAGTAATGCTAAAATTTTACAATATACCATTTGAAAAATACTTGTTCTATGTGACAATG
>CAUYQG010256520.1:0-10791 GCA_963574415.1 Tarsius wallacei
TGCCTGTAATTCCAGCTACTCGGAAGGCTGAGGCGGAAGGATCGCCGGAGCCCAGCAGGTCGAGGCTGAGGTGGCCGGGAGCGGCCACTGCACTCCAGTCTGAGCGACAGAGTGAGACTCCAACTCAAAAAAAAAAAAAAAGAAAGGGGTACTGAATTAATAATAAAAATGGAAAACGCTAGATGTACAAAAAGGCAGCCAGCAAAAAGTAAATTGCTTTTACAGAATGATGATATATTTTTAAGTTCTGTAGTGCAAATGGTACCCTACCCTTCTAATGTGGTTTATTAAATAGAAGGAAAAAAAAGATTCAGGTGAAAATTTTATAATTTAGAATGAATGAAACAAATCTTTAGATAAAATGCTTTCTTAGTCTCTTCCTGTGGTGTTTCTTCCCCCACTATTTAAAGGGAGAAAGAGGTACCCAGAATGAAATGAGGTGAAATTCAATCAGGAGGCAGATGCAGTTAAACATAAAACCAATCTTCAAGGGGTACATTCAGAAGAATGTTTCACAATATAGATATTTTTATTTATAGACCCTACCAGGAAGCTCTTTTGAGATACTGTATTAGGAATTGCTCCCAGGATCTCATCTATTAAAAGGGTGGCAATTTTCCTAGAGACCAATGATACATTTAATAAAAGACAGCTCCAGTTCAAACAACGCAACTAAGTTGCTATGGTAATAAAAAAGATCCTTTTGTGCAATTATGCAACAAGAAAAAATACGTTTTTTAAAAAAACTAGAATGACTAATATAAATCAGGTAAAAGGCATTACAAGCAATAAGGGATTACCTTAGCTGAAGAGCTTTTAACCATTTTAAAAACTATAAACATCTTCAGTAAATCATTTTTATTAAAAATGATATGCATATAACATTTTGCCTTTTGGAGCAACTCACTGAAATGGCCAAATTGAAGACTTAAATGAAATATTTTAGACTTTTAAAAAAATGAGGAGTAAATACGATTTGCTAAAATCAAGCCTCAAGGTTGAGTTTTAAGTTTACTTTTGCTTATTTATTGGCTACTATACTAATTTACTAGAGTGTAATTCATTTGCACACATAAGTACTAAAACTGACAGTACATGAGGAATGTGAGACAGAACACTGTATCTCTAAACCTTAGTATTTAGAAACAGTCTAAATACAGGGTATTATTTCCTGACATGGTGAATATTTGTAAACCATCTTCTAAGAAAAATGTGCTGCATCAGTTCACTGACAGTAGGTTAAAGTAAGAAAATTCCTCATTTCCCATGTTAACAGTTCTATATTTTCCAGGCAGACCTGTTATATGTATTACTGTATAATGGTCTTTAAAATATTAAAGATTATGTAAGACCCATAACATAAGTGATAGAAGCCTGGCTTGGAAAAATGATGTGGAATAACCCACATTTTATTTTGTAACCACTGAAGTTACTGTAGATGGATTTTCAATTTGATAGCTGAATTCTGAAAATTGCAAGAGAAAAAGGAAAAAGAAAATGGAAAATGCATGCGATAAAGTGAACAAAGAACCTCTACTGGAGAACTCCTAGGCTGTGCTGGGTTGAGCTGCAATCACACACAGATAATATGCCAAATTGTGTACTTTAATACATGTATTTGTTTGCAACCAGGAATGCCCTATTACAAAGGCCAAAGGATAAACTCTACAATCTGCTTTCCATCATGGATCTCAAATCAAGACATAGATTTCTTGCTTATGCTGGCAAGTAACCCTATCAGTCTCTTTCGTAACCTCTATTCAAATCCCTTCTGAATAGATGCTGTACATGAAAACAAGGCATTTCTTGGAACAAAGAATGTGAGCTGCCGCTCCAGGACACAGATGGCCATACCCACTCTCATGGACGTTTTCTAAAGCTGTAAGCATATGCCCAGGGGATGAAGAGTTACTAGCTTTTGGAGGAGTTTAGAGAAGGAAGAAAGGAGACACTATGTGCAAATTCCACGATTCTCATTTTATACAGCAATAAAAACATTGGACTGAGGAAGAAATATCTCTTAATTTCTAATACTGATTTACTCCAGACTTAATTTACCAAAGCAAACCATCAAATATTTGTACATTTGTACATTTCTCTGTATTCCGGGTCCTGTTCTACCTTAGGCCCTATTCTATCTTCGATCTCTCTATGAGATCGGTCATATTCATATTCTCTATCAACTATATAAAACCTGGTCTGACTGTGTCCTATGTGTCAACCCTCGTAGGTGTTGCTGAAGAGAACAGGAATGAAAGTGATCACAGTATTAGTGTGACAGGCTATAAAATGCTGCTGTATAATTACCTTCCAGTGTTTTCTAACCTGTGTGAAAACTTCCCATTCTTTATTTGTACTGACTCACATAACTATGCTTTGAGTTATATATATCTATGCTCTCTGCAAGCACCTTCAGGTTTCTGCGTCAGTGTTTTAAGTTCAAAAAAGAAAACTGGCAATCCTGTAGGTATTTTAAATTAGAGGAGGGTAGAAGGTCAAGGAATGGTGTCAGGATACACAGTGGGAATGCCCGTGGTCATCAACAAAAATCTCATAAAAAAGACAGCAAATGGCCAAGTGTGGTGGCTTACACCTGTAATCCTGGCACTTTGGGAGGCCAAGACAAGAGGATTGCTTGAGCCCAGGAGTTCGAGACCATCCTTGGCAGGCAAAATAGTGAGACCTCATCTCTGCAAAAAAAAAAAAAAGCAAAAAATAAGCTGGATGTGGTGGCACACACATTTCGTCCTAATTACTCAGGAGGCTGGGTGGAAGGATCTCCTGAGCCCAGGAGGTTGAGGCTACAGTGAGCCACTGTACTCCAGAGTGCAACAGAGTGAGACCCCCAACTCAAAAAAAAAAAAAAAAAAAGACCACAAATGAGCACAGAGGATGGCAGTTGCAGTTGAGGTCTTTGGCCATGCAAGGGAGAAGACAGTAGCACCCAGGAAACCATCTAGTTTCCATATGACCCTCTCATATTTTCTAAAACAACTTATCAAAAGTACTTAAATGATGAAAAACTGAGAGCTAGAAACAGCTCTTCAAAAATAATTTGAGGCCAGGACAAGTGACTCAGCCTGTAATCCCAGCACTTTGGGAGGCCGAGGCGAGAGGATTGCCTGAGCCCACAAGTTCAAGACCAGTCAGGGCAACTTGGTGACCTCATCTCTACAATAAATCAAAAATTAGCCGGGCGTAGTAGCATGTGCCTGTATTTCCAGCTTTTTGGAAGGCTGAGGTGGCAGGATCGCCAGAGCCCAGCAGGTAAATCCTGGGGTGGACGTGAGTGTGCCACTGTACTCCAGCCTGGGTGACAGAGTGAGACTCTATCTCAAAAAAAAAAGATTGATCCTTTGAGTTATTTCAGGATTTGGCACATGTTCTTTGATATTGCCAGTGTTCCCTTCATGTTCATTTGCTACTTCTAAAAACTAGCAGGGATTTTTATGTGAACAATAGAGTAACTGTAGAACATAAATACATTTGTATACTTTCTCAGGCACTGATACATGAAGTCAAGCACTAACCATATCTTACTTGACATCAAGGTAAACACAACTATTTTTGTTTGAATCTATAGCATAGAGTTCTTCAAGACTTCATTGCAAAAGAAGTTCATATCGTTATATTATGTTATATTAAAACTAAACTCCCTTAAAAGTAAAACATTACTTTGAAAACATTAATTGCTCAATTTGCGAATATATGTTTACACAGTTATATTCATTTTCTTCAGCCTGCTCAGATAAATGCAGAACAAGTTAAAATAAAGCAGTCCCAGATGGACCAGTCTAGCATTAGAAAATTCCATTGACAAAGGGATTCTTCAGCCAAAGGCGTCATGCAATTGGTCTTATGCATAGCCGGGAAATCCTAAACAAAGGGCAGCTGGTATTATCACTAGATGAAAGTTAAACTAAGATCTCTTTCTTCCAAATGTGTTAGCAGCACACATCATAATTAAAATGTAATGCATTTATACAAGGTTTTTGAAGCCAAGTATTATTCAACTTCCTAAAGCATTATGCTCTAGAAAAAACTGTATTTTGAATGGCAGGCCTGACTTTTCTTAGAGTTCATCTAAGCCCCAACATGAAACTTTTTTTCTTTCTTAAATGGCACATTACAGATACAATAAGTGATCTCTTAGGAATCCTATTCAAAATCCTCATCTTCAGTGATTTAATTTCTTCCTCAAATTCTAAAAAAGAACAAAGAACAAAAGACCTAAAACATAAGAATAAAAATTTTTGAATTTCAAGTCAAGGCTAACTAAAAACAACAAAAAGCATAAGAATAAAAATTATAAACCATGGAAATAGCTCTTCTCAAGGTTTTTATTGGTCTTGGGTTTCTAACCAGAAAAACAGTAATATTAGCCAGGTGTGGTGGCACGTGCCTAAAATTCCAGCTACTTGGAAGGCTGAGGCGGAAAGATCACCTGAGCCCAGCAGGTCAAGGCTGCGGTGGCCATGAGTGTGCCACTGCACTCCAGCCTGGGCGACAGAGTGAGAATCCAACTCAAAAAAAGAATAACAGTAATATTTCAAGGTTTTTCTGCTGTTACTGTACTCTAAAAAGGAGAAAATATTTTCCAGGTTTGGCCTTGTTGCTAACTTTCACTGATCCTTCTAAAAATTGTGTTTTTTATAAAAAATGAAAATATCCAGTCTTTAAGTATAAAAAATCAAAAAAAGTACAAAGATTACTTTGCTTGACACATCCCCTAAAGTTGTTTTAAGAATTTGCCTTAAACTGAGCATGGTGGCTCACGTCTATAATCTCAACACATTGGGAGGCAGAGGTGAGAGGACTGCCTGAGCCCAGGGGTTCAAGACCAGCCTGTGCAATATGGCGAGATCTTGTCTCTATAGTAAATTACAAAAAACCATAGCCAGGTGTGGTGGCATGCGCCTGTGGTTCCAGCTACTTGGAAGGCTGAGGTGGAAGGATCACCTGAGTCCAGCAGGTCGAGACTGAGGTGGCTATGAGTATGCCACTGCACTTCAGTGACAGAAATAGACTTTCACTTAAAAAAAAAAAAAAAGAAAACCTTGCTTTATATACTGTGAGTAAAAAGAGACTAAGGATCACTTCATAATACAGAATACGTAATTGCAGAGATAACATGCTCTGCAATTAGAGGATGGAGTACCCAATTCCTCAAATCAAATTTCTTCCTCAAGACTTCCTGGTATTATCACTTAACACCTTCCATTACACAGATTATCAACTTAAATCCAGATTACATTCACTGTGCTCAGAAGTCCATTTCAATACTATTTAATGATTTATTTTAAGTTAAGTTTTAAAATATCTAGTTATCCAGTATCTCTATCTCTTTTTCCCCAACTCTCAACTCTTAGGTCTTCTTCCTTACCTTCCCCTTCTTTTCACAATGTAACTCCTAGTAGAGACAGGGTGTCTACAATAAAATTTATCAGTTTCTTCATTAAAAGAAACTGGAAAATATTTTCTCTCTCCCTATTATGTAAAGTAGTGTAAGGCTTACACTTAAGTTTAAAGTTGTATTTCAATGCAATGCCATGTCAAAAACTTTAATCAATGGAATCACAAGAAGCAAAGGCTAAAATGTACCAATACTTCTTAGGAGACAGGTGTTTGAGGAAACAAAACAAACAAAAGGGAAAACCCTCTAGTCTCAGGGGATACTATTCCTTTAAACTTGATACCAGCTAGGTATCTCTTTGGTCTAACTCTGAAAAGGTACAAATTACACACATCCCCACACTTTCAAAATATGCCAAAGGATTATTTATTAACACAGGACTTACAGATCACAAAAGAGAGTGGTACAGAAGAACTGGAAAATAAGTCACCAGAATAAGCATGCAGATCAGTATTTGCAGAGGAATATACTAAAGCAAATTCGAAGGCACATTCACACAGAAAATGTCTAAATTGAAAAAAAGACATCAGAAAAGCAGCCCCAAAAAAGGTGCTAATTAAAATACAAAGATTTTCAATGTCAAAGAAGAGCTACTTTACAGGTAGGTAGGTCGGTAGCTACAGAAGTCTTGCTAACCCTTTGAGAATGTCACAAATGAGGTCAGCTCTTGCTGCCAACAAAACCAGATGACCTTAATGACTGCACTTCAAGATGCTTCAGGGCCAGAGAGATTAAATTTAGTGGAGGGGGAAAGCAGCCAAGTTGAAATTATATGCAGCAAGGGCACAAAGGGTTAAATGTAATAATATGCAGAGAAATCAGGCAATGTTATTAGTATTATCTACCTTCCATACAAAGAATTATAGCAAGAGTCAAAAGAGACAGTATCCCCTTCAGAGTTGAGTTAGGGTTTCTAAACAGAATTAAGGTCTACAGATAGTAATCTACTAGCTTTTATTTATTCTCTCTTCATCAGCCCACTTCTTATTTCTCTAACAAGAAGTACCTTTAACCCTCAAACTAAAAAACAAGAGATACTGTGGTGAAAATAAATGAGGATAAAATAAAACCACAGCACACTGAAGAAGTCCCTGTCATTTGCCCCCCACAACACATTTATGCAGCAATTTTGCTCAACGGCACTACAGATCATTGGTGTGACATCAACCCCTTTTAACAACCGCTCTAAAGGGATACTGCTCCTTTGCGACGGGAGGTTTACAGATCAATGGGAGGAAACAATCTGCTTTTAAGAATATCCTCAAACTGAAGAGAGTTGGCTTGAACATTACAGTATCCAAGCTGGGAATGTTCCATACATACATAAAAGAACATGAGCACAGATTATTTTAACAGGTCAGTAAGAACAACCTTAGTCAAAAAACCAACCTCCCTTCCCCAAACAAAATGAAGGAAAAAAAAGACACCCCAAACCTGGATTAGACTCATTTCATAAAGACATCTAACTTGGCACTGTGAAAGAATATAGATTCACTTTCAGAAAAATAGTTTCTAATTCATAACTTTAGAGTCCAAAAGGCGAGTATATATGTTGTGAGATTTTTAAAGAAAAATCAAATATTGTTCAGAAAACAGCGCACTTTGTAACCAACTGCTGTGGCTCAAGCAGATTATACAAAAAAGGAAAAAAAAATCACTCTATCAAACCAACAGCAGCAAAAAAAATAAGAACCTTTCTGAGGAAAGGTACAAGAAAAATAAAGTAGACAGTCAAGGGCACAAGGAGCTCTTCAGACTGCCCACTGCACTCGGAAAATACCTTAGCAAGTGGCAACATGACACACGTAATGTTTCACCAACTTGCTCCTGATTCAGTACCCTGTTTCAGAATACCTCCAATATTTCAATAACCAAAGGATGGATGCAATTGTGTTTTCTGACTTCAATTCGATATATGCAAAAGCTATAGTACTTGACAATTTCTGCCTGAATCTGTAAACTTGGAAGTGTCTTATGTGTCCCTCTCTAGTTAAACAAAACCAAACCCTTTATATGCATAATACATTTTCTAGAATAATACAGTAAAACTGAGATATTTCTCATTATTAAAGGCCACAAAATAGGTTTACCTTTCTATATATATATATATATATCAAAAACAAAACAAAAATTAGGACACTTAGGAATCTAGTTTTTATGACAAAAAATTAGACTAAAGAATAAACTGCTACATGTAAATCCACATAGAATTTAAAGAGGGCTCTCTAATAAAATGTTTTCAAACATTTTATCAGAAAGTTAGTAGTTACCCTATCCTAGCATCTACATATTTGTTACAACTTAGTATTTCCAGTAGTAGAGTTAACACTGAAAACAGTAGCCAGATTTCACTGACAACACATGCCCTCTTCTTTGCCAGACCCTGACAAAACAACCATACACAGACTCTTTCCCTCTTCTTCTCTTGAAGGGATGTGGCAAAACGCACTACAACTGGTTAGAAATTTATACTTTCTTCACCTAACAAGAGTCCACTTCTGTAAATCAAACAGAATACTATATTGGCAGCTGCTAAATATAACCAAGAGAAGAAAAAAGGAGAGGGAAACACTGATTTTACTCACAGTACGGAGGAAAACTGCTGACATTGCAAAAGTCTTTATAAAATTTCTGGCAATGTGGGGTTCCTTTAGCAGTGGGTTTTTAGATGCCTCTAACACCAAGTTGGTGTTAGATTTCAACAATAATAAAAATATTTTAGCTATCCAATCTAAGTTTCACAGTAGTCATAGTAACCATGTATCCAAGTATCCACAGAATCAAATTTCACACTGCTTTAAGGAGACTGGCAACAAAGACGTTCATTATTAGAAAGTAATAAAGGTAAAAGCCTTACTCTTATGTAAATTCACACCCACAGAATCATCTTTGAAATCTGCACCACCATCACCAGAGCAATCTCACCAATTCCTCACCTGCAGCAGGAGGATGCTGGCCACTAACTGTTGGTAAATCCAAAGAGCTATCAGACATGACATGCTTAAGATCTCCTCCCACATCAGCCAATTTCATGTCAAACTGAACAGAGAGCGCATCTTCAGAGTCCTCCTTGCCAACACTGCTGCCACCAATGGAAGGGAGATCCAAGGACTTCACCGAAGCAGAGTCTTCTTTAGTGTGTCTGAAAGCCACTGCTTTCTCTCCCAGAGATTTGTCTGAGTTCATGGAAGAAAATTTACTAGAGTGGAAATCAGCAAAATCATCATCACTTTTTCCTGAAGGAGTGTTATCTTTCAGGTCTTCAACACCTAGTCCAGATCCTTCCAGAGAAATTTGTTTGAAGACATCATACTTGGTAGATGGAGCAGCTGGGTTCTGTCCACTCTTCACTGTGCTGCCTATGTTGATGGTCAAAGAAGCAGAACTAGTTTCCTCTTTAAGGGCATCATACTTGTCATCTGCCTTTTGCTCAGATGAAATAGAGCTGTTACTGAATGCCATAAAATCTGCAAAGTCATCCTGCTCCCCAGCAGACGCTAGACTAGAATATTCCCCAAAAAGATTGAATTCTCCAAAATCATCAGCCAAACTAGAAGTTTTAGTCGGTGCCAATGCTGTTGTAGCTGCAGCAGAACCTGTAGGCTGTGGGCGTGTGGAAACTGATTTTGCACTAAATGCAGCTGAAAAAGACAATGGTTTCTCACTGCTGCAATTAACTGAGGAAAACATATCTAGGTCCGCTAAGTTCAGAGGATTTTTCACTTGTGTTTGTTGTTTCTGCTGTATTGTTCCTGAGGGAAAGGATGTTGGGAAAGCTTTGTCTTTTGCTGGTGGCTCTAGTGGTGATATACTATCGGCTGTTTTAAAATCGGTGAAACCATCATCAGTTCCTGCAGATCTGAATTCTGCAAAGCTTTCTCCTGAAAGAAACAAAATACAACCAAACAAATAACACTAAACTGAAAACCACATACTGCAAAGCACATTAAATTGCAAGCTAATTTCATTGACTTTTCCCCACGGGCTTGACATTACTTGATCACAGTTTAAGCCCTACATATTTGTTTCCACATTGAAGTTTAATGATACTTGAATAAATAGAAATCAAACTGGAAGTACCTAACATACCATTTTTATATGCTCATACTTTCGGTGTGGCACCTCCCCTAGGTCCAGATCTTTCACCTGGCTAGAAACACTGCTCTCAAGACTTTCTTGTTCCTACAGTAGCCAGCCAAGCATACAACAAAATAAGAAATAGGTGCTAGTGGTTCCTGAAGAGAGGTATATTAAGATAGTAGCTCTTTGAAGGAAAAACATGCTACATGGTTTAAAAAAAAAATCAGAGGTACCAATGAATATTATGATAAATTCTGCATCTGATATTCAGTATGTACAACACTTGGTTTAACTAGGCTCTTTAAGAATAACATTAGATACTATGTCATCTTGCTCAGGTAAATGGAAGCATTAACTTGAATGGAATATTGAAGAAAATCTTTGAAAAGGTATCTACTAGCCAGGCTCGGTGGCTCAGCCTGTAATCCCGTGCTTTGGAAGGCTGAGGTGAGTGGATTGCCTGAGCCCGCAGGTTCGAGACCCGCCTGGGCAACTTGGCGAGTCCTCATCTCCACAATAAATCAAAAATTAGCCGGGCGTGGTAGCGCACACCTGTAGTTCCCGCTACTTGGAAGGCTGAGGCAGAAGGATCACTGGAGCCCAGCAGGTTGAGGCTGCAGTTGCCGGGAGCGGCCAATGCACTCCAGTCTAGGCGACAGAGTGAGACTCCAACTCAAAAAAAAAAAAAAAAAGAAAGAAAAGGTATCTACTTATTTGTAAAGCATTCTGGCTAAAGACACATTTCAAAACAGCTCCTCCCCATACTCTAATAAGCTGAGTCTCACAGAAAAAAATCTGTGAGTACTTGGGTTTTTCTAGAAATCAGTCATCTCAGCTGGGCTCACTGGCACATGCTTGTAATCCTAGCACTTTGGAAGGCTGAGGTGAGAGGACTGCCTGAGCCCAGGGTTTCAAGACCAGCCTAGGAAACATAGTGGCACCTTGTCTCTACAAAAAATCAAAACATTAGGTGGGCATGGTGGTGAGCACCCATAGTCCCAGCTACCTGGGAGGCTGAGGCAGAAGGATTGCCTGAGCCCAGGAGGTTGAGGCAGTGATGCGCAGTGGCCACGCCACTGCACTCCAGCCTGGGCACCAGAGTGAGACCTTGACTCAAAAAAGGAAAGAGTACAATGTCCACTTGTGTACCTAATCCCGAATTGTACCCCACATCTTTAAAATAAAAAAATTAAAAGAAAGTAAATAAGTAAGGTAAAACCTAGAGACTGCCCCCCAAAAAGAAGAATCACCTGCCAGGTACAGTGTACACAGGTGGGGGTGGAAGGTACACTTAAAGC
>CAUYQG010256523.1:0-12876 GCA_963574415.1 Tarsius wallacei
AGTAGCCGGAACTACAGGCGCGCGCTACCACGCCCGGCTAATTTTTGATTTATTGTAGAGATGAGGTCTCACCAAGTTGCCCAGGCGGGTCTCGAACCCGCGGGCTCAGGCCATCCACTCACCTCAGCCTCCCAAAGCGCGGGATTACAGGCTGAGCCACCGAGCCTGGCTGAGGCCTCATCTTTTAAAAAGATCCAAAAAAGATTAGCTGGGTATGGTGGCGTGCACCTGTATTCCTAGCTACGGGAGAGGCTGAGGCTGAAGGATCACTTGAGCCCAGGAGGTCGAGGCTGTGGTGAGCCATGAAGGTGCCACTGTACTCCATTCTGGATGACAGAGACTCTGAACGCCCCCCACAAAATAATCCCCAAACTCTAAGAGGCTCGGTTGTTTTCCTGTCCTAGTCCCTGATCTCAGCTCCTCCCTTCCCCCACCACTCTCAGGCCACTCTCTCTTTATCGCACAGTTCTCTCTTCCTTTCTCAAACTTGAAAGGACCCCTTGTACACTAAACCCAGGACCAGTAATGCTCAAGTGATAGCATCCATTAAGCCAGGCACAGTGAATGGGAATGGAGGACTCCAATTTGCAAATTCCTGCCCGTGAGGAGTTTATAGTAGTGGGTAACAGATATGGAAAGAATTTCAGTAGAGACAGGTAACGTCCCAGATGAAGACACAACAAGGGCACTGTGGCAGCCCAGAGGGCTTATCAGAGGAAATGATGTCACAGGTGAGTTCGTAGATGGGATCAGAGGCAGCCAGTGGGAAGGGCATTCCAAGGGGAAAGAACAGCACGAGCAAAAGCACAGAGGCATGAGACAGCTTCAGATGTGCAGAAGCAGTTCCATACTTGGGGCTGTGGGATGTAAAGTGAGGGATGGTCAAGGACAAGACCCAGAAACAAAGGGGAGAGATGTCAAAGGAGGCCCCCAGTGCAAAGGGCTGGGGCTTGCTACTCCAGGCGGTGGTTCTCAAACCACGCCTAAGGGTCCAGCGTGGACGGCCAGGCATCTGGACTTCACCCTCCTGCCCTCTCCACCCTTCCCAGGGCAGTTCTGCCTGCATGTGCTTTGCGTGTTTGGTGTTCTGCACGATAGCAGGAGGAAAGAGTTTTCTGTTGCCAAAAGACACGTGGAATCACTGCTGTACCCGATGAGACGCCATCTCAAAGGAACCTGGGGTTTCAGGGACCAGGGAGAGGCTGCATTGGGGTTTTCTCCATAGGGGTGGGTGCTCTGAGGAGCATGCCACAGTCCGGGAAGCAGCTGTTTCATTTCCCAATTCCATCGCTTCTCTCCTCCCAGGCCTCCAGTACACACACACACACACACACACACACACACACACACACACACACACACCCCGTCCCACCGATCCCTCCAGCCCTTGTGAGTTCATTCCCTCAGGTCTAACCCTCAGGGTCTTATCGCTCTGGTGGTCCTTAAGAAGAAAGCTGGGGGTTACAGGCATTAACATGCCTTGTTGTGCTGCCGGGACTGATCTTGCTGCCGAAATCTATTCATTTTAAAGCTTTTCTGGGCCTCCCCATTTGCTGTGCCCACCATTGCTTATCTATCTATCATCTTATCCACTGATCTATCTATCTATCTATCTATCTATCTATCTATCTATCTATCTATCTATCTATCTATTTTAGCTGGAGTCTCACTCTGTCCCCCAGGTTGGAGTGTAGTGGCATGCTCGTGGCTATCACAACCTCGACCTCCTGGGCTCAGGTGACCCTTCTGCCTCAGTCTTCCAAGTAGCTGGAACTACAGGCATGTGTCACCACGCCCAGCTAGTTTTTTTAATTTATTGTAGGGATGAGGCCTTGCCGAGTTGCCCAGGCTGGTCTTGAACCCCTGGACTCAGGCAATCCTCTTGCCTCAGCTTCCCAAAGTGCTGGGATGACAGGCTTGAGTAACCACGGCTGGCTTTCTTATCTATTTATTTTAAGTTTTATTTCAGAGTTGTGGGCTATATGTGGGGATTTACTACATAAGTTGCAAGCAGGTGACGTTTGGGCTTCTCACTGGCCCTCTGGGTACCCAGTGTGCTGTCATGTACCCCCCTCCCTCCCCTACCAGTGTCCAGCATCTGCACATCCCACCAATGCTTATTTAATAATTGCCAGTTTAAGCCAGTCTCTTCCATTCCTCCTGTGTGAGATCCTGGCTCTCAGTGCTCCACGCTTACCTCCCTGGCCTGCCTGTCACTTGGTCAGGTGGTGAAATGTCCAGCTCTGTTCGCCCTCCACAGGAACCAAGTGCTCCAGCCCACATCCTTCATGATCCGCTCTGCTGGACTCCTCCCTCTCCAACATGCCTGGCTGGTGTGGCCTGGTCCCCAGGAAGGCAGCCTCTGCCAATCATCCTCCAGCACCACCTATCAAGGGCACGCATCATGGCCAAGGCCTGTGAAGCACTGGGCCATAGGACGTTCCCTTTCTCCATAGGAAGCCGTAGTCCAGGGAGCACCCACATTTTGAATGTACATAATATCAATAAAAGATTTTGAGGCTGTACCTCTAATAGATTGATATTGATTGACTTATACATTGCAATCATGTATTATTATAATAATCCATTGTGTGCATTGTTTAAACATACACAAAAATACTACTGAAGACAAATGAATTAAAGACAAACAGTTTAGACCGGGCGCAATGGCTCATGCCTGTATTCTAGCACTTTGGGAGACCAAGGCAGGAGGATTGCTTGAGTCCAGGAGTTTGAGAACAGCCTTTTTTAGAGAGACCTCATGTCTCTAAAAAGAAATTTTTAGTCGGGCTCAGTGGCTCAGCCTGTAATCCCGTGCTTTGGGAGGCCGAGGTGAGTGAATTGCCTGAGCCCACGGGTTCGAGACCTGCCTGGGCAACTTGGTGAGACCTCATCTCTACAATAAATCAAAAAAAATTAGCCGGGCGTGGTAGCGCGTGCCTGTAGTTCCAGTTACTTGGAAGGCTGAGGCGGAAGGATCACCGGAGCCCAGCAGGTTGAGGTTGTTGTGGCCGGGAGCGGCCACTGCACTCCAGTCTGGGAGACAGAGTGAGACTCCAACTCAAAAAAAAAAAAAAGAAATTTTAAAAAATTAGTTGGGCATGGGGATGCACGCCTCTAGTCTCAGCTACTCAGGAGGCTGAGACAGAAGGAACACCTGGGCCCAGCAGGTCGAGGCTGCAGTGAACTGTGATCATGCCACTGCACTCTAGCCTGGTCGATGGAGTGAGACCCCAACTCAAAAAAAAGGGGGGATAATTTTTTAAATGTTTTATTTATTAATGGTATAAAAATATTTGCTCTTACTTAAAAAATGCAATGAAAATATTCTTAGAGGACTAAATTGAATATGCTTCATTTTTCTTTTTTTTAGATCAAAAAATATAGTTTATTGAGAAAGTAAATTAGAAAGAGAAAGAGAGAGAAAGAGAAGATGCACCTCCCCAAGGTAGGGAAGGGGGCCAATGCCAGGAAGAATGGTAAAAGCCGTAGCTCAAAAAGCACGTGGCCACACCAGAGTCTAGTAAGGCAATGGCGGTGGCAATGGCCTAGACTTCATTTTTCAAAATTAAGAGACTTTATTTTGGAAGGCAGTTTTAGGGTTTACAGAAAAAATGAACATAAAGTGCACAGAGCTCCAAATATTCCCCTTTATTACCCCTCAATTTCCCCTATTACTAACATATCATATTAGTGTGTTATATTTATTACAATAGATGAGTCAATATTGACACCTCACTATTAAAGTCCATAATTTACATTAGGGTCCCCTCTTAATGTTGTGCATTCTGTGAACTTTGACAAATGTATAATGATACACACTTACCATTATAGATTCATTCAGAACAGTTCCACTGCCCTGAAAATCCCTGTGCCCACCTGTTTCACCCCTCCCCACCACCCCCTGCAACCGCTGCTTCATTACTTCTTAAAACCATGGTTTAGCCCTTTGTTGTAAAAGAGGTTTGAAGGTTCAATTTCAAGCTTACTGCTTACTTCTGAACCATGTGGCTGATGTAGGGGAAGAAAGTCCTCACCAGGAGTTAGTAGCTCTAGTGAGGAAGGACAGCACAGGGCACTTAGGGAATCACAATAATTTTTTTTCATCCTATCCACCAGTTGTTTAAAGGTCCTCATTGAAATTCGGCTGGTAAATATTTCTCTTCCCTGAAGACAATCATTTGTTCTTGCAAGCTTATTAGAAGCTAATGTATTTTATATTTTTAACAAAGAACTCAGACACCATCCCCCCCTTCTGAAATACTTCCGAAGTTTTGTGTTTTGTCTTTCTTTCATTGTCTTTTCTTTTTTTGGTTTGTTTTTTGTTTTGCGTCAGTCTCGCTCTGTTGCCCAAGCTGGAGTGAGACAGCACCATCGCGTTTCACCACAGCCTTGACCTCTCGTGCTCAGGCGATCCTTCTACCTTGGCCGCTTGAGTAGCTGGAACTACAGGCACATGTCACCAGGCCCAGCTAATTTGGGGTTTTTTGGAGGTAGAAATGAGGTCTCACTATGTTGCCTAGCCTGATGCTCAAACTCCTGGGCATAAGCAATCCTCCTGCTTCAGTCTCCCAAAGTGCTGGGATTACAGGCATGAGCCACCATGCCTGGCCCACTTTTGAAGATTTTTAAATAGATTCAAATTCTTCTCCAAGGTTTTAAAGTATAGAAATATTAACATTTTTTTATAGATAGCAAACTTGTTTATTTTTTAAAACAAAACCACAGGATAATGGAAACATTTCTAAACACCTGTCTTCAAAAATACTCTCTTCATAGTACAAATTTCTATTCAAAAGCCATTTCTCTCTCATTGTTAAAATGTCACTGGGCATTAAAGGGACAGATGAAGGGAATCTATTCTTTTCTAAATGATTGAATAGGTGGCACACTGATGACAGTCATTTATCACCACAGAAAGGAACAGCAAATTTAGAGCACTCACCTTTTTGAAAAAAAAAGTATATGTTTTTAAATTTGCAAAATTTGTAATTTTAGTCGTATTTGTAAGTACCTTAATACAGCTAATAATTATTTGTAAATTGCAGAATCTTTTCATAGTCACACTCATATCATAGATTCTACTGTTCGTTATGTTATTATATATATTTTGATTGTTTTGTATTTTAATATACATTTAACTTTCACAATTTAAAAAAGTTAATTATTTTATTTTCAATTCAAGGGGTACATGTGCAGGTTTTTTACATGGATATATTGCGTGATGGTGAGTTTTGGGTTTCTATTGAGTCCATCACTCAGGTGATAAGCATGGTACCCAATGGGTGGTCTCTCAACACTTGCCCGCCCCCCTTTAGAGTCCTAGTGCCTGTTGTTCTCCTCCTTATGTCCGTGTGTATTCAGTGTTTAGCTCCCACTTATAAAGGAGAACTTGTGGCATTCAGTTTTCTGTTTCTGTAAATATTCGCTTAGAATGATGGTTTTCGGCTGCATCCATGTTGCTTCAAAGGACATGATTTTGTTCTTTTGAATGGCTTTGTAGTATTCCATGGTGTATATGTATATTTTCTTTAGCCAGTCCAACAATGATAGACACCTGGGTTGGCTCCGTGTTTTTACCGTTGTGGACAGTGCTGCAATAAACATGCACGTGCATGTGTCTTTTTGGTAGAGTGATTTATGCTCCTGTGGGGATATACCCAGTAGTGGGATTGCAGGGTTGAATGGTAAATCTATTTTTAGTTCTTTGAGAACTCTCCAGACTGCTTGCCACGGGGGCTGCGCTAGCTCACATTCCCACCTAACTTTTGTAATTTTTAAAACCTCATGGCAGAGGGTCAAATTCATCAATCCCCCTGGGTCATTACGGTTCCCTGCAGGCACCTTTCTTTCATAACTGTGTCTAGTGAGCACGTATCAGTTGACTTTTACCTGCTTTCCAACAGAGGTAACCTTTCTAGCGGTTTGATGTATAGCTTTTTGTTTGTGTGTGTTCTTGAATAATTGGAATTACAATTTTGTATGCAAGTGTTTTTACTTTGTGTGATGCTCTTGGGTTATGCAGCATGTGTCGTTTCTGACTTTTCCCACTAATACCTTTTGGAAGATTTATCTGAGTTGCTCCATTGCTTCTGTCACATCACCCTCCTATGTGTATCTGCTTCCTTTTTGTCTCTCCTGTCTCTGGGGGAGCCACCACAAGTAATGCTGCAGGGAACGTCTTTATACAGATCCCTTCCTGGACATGTTTAAAAATATTTTTAAAAGATAACCATATTGGACTGAGCTCAGTGACTCATGCCTGTAACCCCAGCACTTTGGGAGGGTGAGGTGGGGGGGATTTCTTGAGCCCAGGAGTTCGAGACCAGGCTAGGCAACATAGCAAGACCTTGTCTCTAAAAAAAAAAAAAAAAAATTAAGAAATTAGTTGGGTATGGTCATGCATGTCTATAATCCCATCTTAGCTACTCAGGAGGCTGAGATGGAAGGATCACCTGAGCCTAGAAGGTTGAAGCTGCTGCAGTGAGCTGTGATCATACCTCTGCACTCCAGCCTGGGCAACAGAGTGAGACCCTGACTTAAAAACAAACAAAGCAACAAAAAACCAAAAAAACCCCACCAAATTGAAGAAAGTCTGTAAAAACCCCATGCACAGGGCCAGACACAGTGTGGCTCATGCCTATAATCCCAACACTTTGGGAGGTTGAGGCAGGAGAATCATGAGGCATGAGAATCAGTGGCTCATGCCTATAATCCCAACAGTTTGGGAGGCTGAGGTAGGAGTTTGAGACCACCATGGACAACATAGACTCTTTCTCCACACACACAAAAATGTAAAAATTAGCTGAGCATGGTGGTGTGCCCCTGTAGTCCTAGCTACTCGAGAGGCTGAGGCAGGAGGATGACTTGAGCCTAGGAGTTCAAGGTTGCAGTGAGCTATGATCGTGCCACTGCACTCCAGCCTGGGTGACAGAAGAAAACTCTGTCTCCAAAAAAAAAAAGGCCCCATGCACAGCCATATGTTAAGAGTATACAGATGAAGAAGCAAAGAACCTGGGAGTCAATATCAGCCCCTCCATGTAGTGCGTGTCTCCACCTCCCTCACGATACTTCTTGTATTACAGGCGGCGTGAGTTGAACTGATCCAGGCCTGAGTGATAGCACCTGTGTCAATCTATTAACTGTTAGTAAAGCTTTCTTTTCATGTTTTAGATTTCAAAAATAACTACATATAGAAAAGACAATATTTTTAAATATTAAAAAATTATTTATTAAACATAAACAAATCATTTAAAAAATTTTTATTTTGTTTATTTATTTATTTTAGTTGGAGTCTCACTCTGTCACCCAGGCTGGAATGCAGTGGCTATAGATCACGGCTCACCACAGCCCTGGCCTCCTGAGCTCAGGCAATCCTTCCGCCTCAGCACACCCAGCATTTTTTTTTTTTTTTGGTAGAGATAAGGTCTGGAACTCTTGGGCTCAAGCAATCCTCTGCCTCATCTTCCCAAAGTGCTGAGATTACAGGTATGAGCCACCACACCCGGCCTCAAAGTGTTATTTTGAGCATCCTGTGGGAAGAAGGCATCTTCCTCTGGAGAACACTGCGTTAATTCTTTGCCTGGGGTGACCTGTGGATAGATGCAGCCTCACTGCTTTGCCATGGCTCTGCTGTAGAGGATAACACTCTGTGTGAGGGGCCGCCCCAAAGGATGGACCCCAGCTCTGTCCTCAGCTTGCTGGAGGGGAGTGCTCATCCCATGGTGACTGGTGAAATGCGTCCCTTTCTTGTGAGAACAGTATCTCTCATTTCCTTTGGAACGCCTTCTCCCCCTAACTCAGTGCGTGTGTTTGAGTGGGGCAGACAGTCCCACAGTTCTGGTGGGCACGTGACTGGGCCTGGCCAGTCAGCATATTCACTCCTCCTGGTCTGGGAATGGGTTCCTGAATGGACACATAGTCCAGTGTGACTCAGTTCCAGGCCTGGGGCCAGGAAACAGAAGCTTTCTCCACTGAGAATTCTAACAGGATAGGGCAAGCCTGAGTTTTGAGAGTCACTGCAAGAAGAGGCCTGCCTGATAGGGGACCCCTCTCAGAGACAAGCAGCGCGCAGATCCAGGACCAGCGAGCTGGAGTGACCTGGGATCCGCCCCATTTGACCTCTGCCTCTGGGCTATTCATTTACGCAAGCAAATGCATTCCACCTCTTGCTTAAGCCAGTTTAAATCGGATAGTCTACTCCCTCTGGGCCTCAGTTTCTTCATCTGGAAAATGAGAGGAGTAAAGTAGACAGATCCCAAAAGGTTTTTCTAGCCGCCTGATTTTGATTAGAGGCCCAAGTGCACACTTTCTTTGTTAGTTGCTCTCTGAGAACAGTCTTCTGTTCAAACTTCTTTTCATCGCTGTATTGTTTACATTTTTTATTGCTGTATATTGTGATGTTTTGACATCTTAAAAACCTTTCTGGCTGAGGAGAGACTGCCCCTCCTTCTGGGGTTAGCCAATTATTAGGGACAACAAAGTGCTCAGCTGGGAACAATCTTTTGATAGGCAAACTCACCAATCCAGAGCCTCCTCTGGCCCTCGAGGCAATATTCCTCTGCCTCTGTCCTCCCAGGGTCAGGTACAGGTTGACTAGGGGCCATCTCTATAGCTTAGAACCCATGGAAATTATTCAAATGCCAATCCTACACCGCTTCCCCTGCTCCGTCTTGCCCTTTCCAAAGAATCACCAAAAGAGGTCATGACTTACTTAGACTTCCCTGTCATTGCCCCCTCTTCAGCCTCCTGACCACGCAGTTGCTTTCCTCCATGCCCCTGCTTTGCCTCCTGTTTCTAGGCCATGTGAGTGTGATCATCTTTTTCCCTGAGCTTCTCCTATATCTCCTCTTAAAGCCACACCTGACAGACCATTAAAAATAAAGAAAAAGCAGAGCAATCTTCTTGTGCTTCCTCTGAGCTGGTGCAGGTGGTAATCTGCCCTGAAAATGAGAAAAAGAAGTTACCAGGAGAAAGATGCAGGACAAGAGACATTCTATCCTCAGACTGTCGAGGATTTGCTACAACAAAAATAAACCAACATGCGTTTGCTTCTTAAGACATACTAGTCCTGTGTATGCATTTGCATTGCATATACAACTTGTTTTTAAGAGGATTTGTCCCATGTTTCTTTACTTGTAGATTTCAATTTATCTCTAGATGTCCACCATCAGGGATCTGTTAATATTTATGACCCTTATAAGGAAGTCAGTGTTAATTAATTGTCTTCCTTTTATGTCTCTTTTGCCGTATGACATTCCTTGTCCCACCCCCAATTTCCTATCATCCCTGAGTCCTCAAAATACTCTTGGGATATTTTAGCAAATACCTTCATGACCTTTTAAAGAGTTGTCTAGAGACCACTCATATTTTAACAGCATCTTCACAAAGCACTTAAAAAAACCCCATATAAGTTGCCAAATAAATAAATTAGGCAAACTCAACCTTCCCGTGTCCTCCTCTCCGGCAGGCTTAACACAGGGAAGCAACATTTCAAATATGCTTAGCTCTCCACATGCTCCCTGTGAACATAGATGCTAGGTGGAAAAAACCCACCCCAAATCCACTAGGTTTACTTATTTCTTGGTTATTGCATTGCTTCCACTTCTCCTTGGGCCCTCCAGCTGCGCTGCCATCTCTCACTGATATGAGGCTCCTGGATTCTTAGTATGGGTGGGGAACGATGGTTGGGAAACCCTGAGCCTTTGGCAGCCCCTCAGGTCTTCAGCAGGTCCCTTCACTTGTACTTGACCAACCAGTAAGGTGTAACCGTCAGAGTCATCAAGCTGTATAACCAGAAGACCAAGCCAGGCGCAGTGTCTTACGCCTGTAATCCCCAGCACTTTGGGAGGCCAAGGCAGGAGGATTGCTTTAGCCCAGGAGTTGAAGACCAGCCTGGGCCACATAGCAAAACCTCGTCTCTATAGAAAATGAGTCAGGCGTGGTGGCATGCACCTGTAGTCCCAGCTACTTGTGATGCTAAAGTGGAGGGATCGCCTGAGCCCAGGAGGTTCAGGAGGTCCAGGAGGTCGAGGCTGCTGTGAGCCATGATTGTAGTGATCGTGCCCACTGCACTCTGGCCTGGGCGATAGAGTGAGACCCCGACCAAAAAAAAAAAAAAAAAAAGATGGGGCAGAACAAACACCTTTCATGTCATTAAGTCAGATAAAATAAAATTCACACCCCACAGGAGTTTGCTCTGGACTAGACTGCTGGCTATGAGTTTAAACTTCTGTATCTTCCTCACTGGCCCAAACGTAAGCTTCTATAGGAGCACTGAACGAACAATGGGTTCAAATGTCTCTGGAGGGGTGCTCCCTCCCTGCCCACTATGCTGGAATCTCAGGATGAACTGCCTTTCAGTTCCACTTTGATATGGTGTTATGTCCCCAGGAAAGTCCCATGAGGGAATAGCTGTGCTGGCCTGTGCTGGATACTTTCCATTCCCCCTCCCGTCACTGTCGCCGCTCTCCACCCTGCTCCTGCCAGAGAAACTGACCTGTATGAACAGCATTGAGGGCTTCCTTGTCCTCTGGCTCCTGACTAGGCTCACATGGCAGGTGACACTGGCAGGAGAGGAGTCAAGTCAGGGTATTTACCGCTCCAGCTCTCGTCCTGCTGGGACACCACGGCTTGTCACCATTCTTCTTCCGAAGGTCTCAACTCCTGGAGCTGAAGCCACCCTCCCCCAGTTCTGGTTAATGTTCCTTCCCCTTCAGGCCCAGGGCAGTCATGACTCCCTGCTGCCCTGCTCTGGAGCGTGGCACCATCCCTTGTTCCTTTTCCTAGACACCTTTGTAAACAGTTCCTCTATTAAGCTTTCCTGTGTCACCTCATCTGAAGAGCTTTGTTTCCTGAAGGTTTCTCTTTCCTGCCTGCTACACAATCCGAACAATAGCTTTGGTTTAAATGACATGTTTTGGTTCTTAGTGTGATAACTGAGTCAAACAGGAAAATAGGTGTGAGTAATGATGATGATGATGGTAACAACAGTAATAAATAATAATAATAATTAACCTTTCTTGGCCAGGCATGGTGGCTCATTTGAGGCTTATTTGAGCCTAGGAGTTCGAGACCAACCTGGGCAACATAGTGAGACCTCATCTTTACAAAAAAAAATTAAAAATTAGCCAAGTGTGGTGGTGTTGTGTAGACTATAGTAGCCTGTAGTCCCAGCTACTCAGAGGCTGAGACGAGAAGATCCCTTGAACCCAGAAGGTCAAAGCTGCGGTGAGCCATGATTATGCTGTTGCATGCTAGCCTAGGGGACAGAGTGAAACCCCAACTCAATAATAATAATAATAACTAACCTTTCTTGAGTGCTTGTGAAAGCCATATACCGTTTGCATTATTTTTACTTTAAGCCTACAACACCTTAGTGAGGAATATGATAGGAGGCCTCTGAGATGACCCCCATGACCAGTGCCTGCTAGTACTCATATTCTTCTGTGGTCCCTTACCTTAAGTGTGGGCTGTATTTAGAGACTTGCTTCTAATGTACAGTGAGGTTACAAAGGGACTGTGGCTCCCACCTCATGTATCCCCTCTTGCTCACTCACTTTGGGGGAAAGCAGTCGCCATGTTGTGAGCTGTCCCATGGAGACACCCACGTGGTAAGGAACTGATGTCTCCCGCCAACAGCCAGCAAAGACCTGAACCCTGCAACAGCCATGTGAGTGAACTTGAATGCAGACTCCTCCTCCAGTCAAGCCTCGAGATAACTGCAGCCCTGGCACCCTAAATGCAGCCTTGTGAGAGATACTGAGCCAAAAACACCCAGCTAAGCTACCCCCAGATCCCTAATTCACAGAAACTAGGCGATAATAAATGTGTATTGTTGTAAGTCACAAGTTTTAGAGTAATTCATTACAGAGCAGCAAATAACTAGAGCAAAGGGGGGGCCCTTATTATTCTCACTTCAGAGTTACAGAAACTAAGCTTAGACACCTGCCCTAGTCACACAGTTATGGAATCAAGGAGCCAAAACTGGTAGCCAGGCAACCTGACTGAGAGCCTATACACTTACCTATTACACATACGGCTTCCTGATGAAATAGTCTATGAAGGAAATTTGTTTATAAGAATTTGCCACTTCTTAGCCAGGTGTGGTAGTGTACACCTGTAGTTCCGGCTACTTGGGAGGCTGAGGCAGAAGGATCGTCTGAGCCCAGAAGGTCACAGCTGCGGTGGCCGTGAGTATGCCGCTGCACTCCAGCCTGAGCGACAGAGTGAGACTCTAACTCAAAAAAAAAAAAAAAAAGAATTAGCTACTTCTGTTCCTATATACTGTCATTTGAAACATAAGTTGGTACAAACATTCTAGCAATATCTATCAAAAAGTGCAAACCCTTCCACCTTGCAATTCCATTTAGCTGGTAGAAGTTACTTCTGTACATTAGGGTACTATCTTCTGTAAATTAGAATACTAATTACAGAAGCACATAAGTACGTGGGCATAGAAGAGCATGAATGTTTACTGTGCATTTTAAAAGGACAAATAGCCAGGCTCGGTGGCTCAGCCTGTAATCCCTCGCCTGGGGAGGCTGAGGTGAGTGGATTGCCTGAGCCCGCGGGTTTGAGACCCACCTGGGCAACTTGGCGAGACCTCATCTCTACAATAAATCAAAAATCAGCCGGGCGTGGTAGCGCATGCCTGTAGTTCCAGCTACTTGGTAGGCTGAGGTGGAAGGATCGCCGGAGTCCAGCAGGTCACGGCTGCGGTGGCCAGGAGCGTGCCACTGCACGCTAGTCTGGGTGACAGAGTGAGACTCCAACTCAAAAAAAAAAAAAAAAGAAAAGAAAAGTCAGGAAATTTTAAATGAATAATTGGAATGTATTAAAAATAAAATAAAACTCTATGGAATAAAAAATAAAATA
>CAUYQG010256533.1:0-26328 GCA_963574415.1 Tarsius wallacei
AAATATTTGCCAACTCTGTGTGTCAATGGCCTAACATCTAGGATCTACAAGGAACTAAAACGTGCTGAAAAGAAAAAAACAAACAGCCCCATTACAAAGTGGGCAAAAGATATGAATAGACAGTTCTCAAAAGAAGACATATGAACAGCCAACAGATACATGAAAAAATGTTCAGTCTCACTAGTCATCAAAGGAATGAAAATTAAAACTACACTGAGATCCCATCTAATTCCAGTCAGAATGGCCATCATCAATAACTCAAAAAACAACAGATGCTGGAGAGGATGTGGCAAAAAGGGAACACTTCCACACTGTTGGTGGGAGTGCAAACTAGTATAGCCTCTGTGGAAATCAGTGTGGCGATTCCTAAAAGTTCTGAAGATTGACCTTCCATATGACCCCATAATCCCTCTACTGGAATATTATGCAGCCATAAAGAACGACAGACATATGGTATTCATAGCAACTTGGATGGACTTAGAGTTAATAAAACTAAGTGATTTTTCACAGAAACAAAGAACTGAGTATCACATGTTCTCACTCATAAGCAGAACTTGAATAACTATTGTAATGCTATAAGAAAAGGATTGATAGTAGCGGGTAACAGTAGGGGCGTGGGGTGGTGGGAAGGTGGGATTGGCAGTAGTGGGAAGCTGCTTGAGGAAGAGGGGACACACCTCACCAACAAGGGTACCTACATATTGAATATTTGTATACCTAACCCTGAATTGTACCTCCACAATTTTAAAATAAAAAATTTAAAGGTGAAAAAAGAAATTAGCCAGGTGTGGTAGTACACGCCTGTAGTTCCGGCTAATTGGAATTCTGAGGGGGAAGGATCACTGGAGACCAACAGGTTGATGCTAGGGTGGCTGTGAGTGTGTCACTGCACTCCATCCTGGGCTACAGAGTGGGACTCCAAAATAAAAAAAAAAAGTCCCACAGGAATTGAAGTAGATTTTTCAGCAGAAACCTAACAAGCCAGAAGGGAATTAGGGCACATCTTTAATGCTCCTAGAGAAAAGCAATTCCAGTCAAAAATTTCCTACCCTACCAAGGTTAGTTTCACCAGTGAAGGAGAGTTAAAATTCTTCCCCAAAATTCAATCCCTTGGAGAATATATCACAGCCAATCCAGCCCTTCAGGAGATACTTAAGAAAGTTCTGAGCACAGAAATGAAAAACAGTTCCATCCATCAAAAATTCACAGGCAAACACAGATACAGATCAACCCAAAACCTAAAATAAAATAAAATGAAATAAGCAACTTCTTAAGAACATTATGACAGCGCTAGAGATAAACTTTCACATAGCAATAATTAACTTGAATATGAATGGACTAAACATGCCACTCAAAAGGCATAGAATAGCAAACTGGATAAAGACACATGGTCCAACGTTCTGCTGCCTCCAGGAAACCCATATCACTACAAAGGACTCCCATAGACTCAAAGTAAGGGGCTAGAGAAATATATTCTAGACAAATGGA
This sequence comes from Tarsius wallacei, assembly GCA_963574415.1. Lineage (NCBI taxonomy): Eukaryota > Metazoa > Chordata > Mammalia > Primates > Tarsiidae > Tarsius > Tarsius wallacei. Next base: position 1,489 of record CAUYQG010256533.1, read on the forward strand.
AAATAAAAAACAGCACCACTTGCTATTCTTTGTTATTCTTTTATCAGACAAAATGGGCTTCAAGCCAAATAAAGTTAAAAAGGACACTATATAATGATAAAAGATTTATTCACCAGGAAAAAAAAAAAACATCTCAAATACAGATACACCCAACATAGGAGCACCCAGATTTAGAAAACAATTACTTCTTAAAATAAGATAGGATATAGACACCCTTAAAATCATAGTTGGATACATTAAAATCCTACAAACAGCCCTAGACAGACCATTGAGACAAAACAAAACCAAGGTGATGCAGAACCTTAATTCGACATTTGACCATTTGGACCTAACAGATATCTACAGAACACTTCACCCAATAACCACAGACTATACATTCACTCATCAGCACATGGAACATACTCCAAGAATGATCACATTCTCGGGCATAAATCAAGCATGAACAAATTGCAAAAATGTTGGTATAAGCATCGTTTCAGACCACAGTAGAATAAAATAAATATCACCAACAGTGACCCCCCCAAAAAATATACATGGAAATTATAGAACATGTTTCTGAATGACTTCTGGTCTAACACAGAAATCAAGGCAGAAATAAAAAGATTCCTAGAAACAAATGACAGCAAAGACGCAACATATTGAAAGCTCTGAGATACCGTGAAAATAAAGCTAAGAGGGAAGTTTACTGCATAACACACATATCAAGAAAAAAGAGGAACTCAAGTAAACAGCCTAATATCACACCTAAGAGAGCTGGAAAGTCAAGAATAATTAAATCCTAAATTCAGCAGAAAAATTCAAATTACTAAAATAGTGCCACAATTGCAGGATATAGAATCCAAAAATATTACAGAAAGGGTTAACAAGACAAAAAGCTTTCTTTTTGAAAGGATATATAGGATTGACAGACCCCTGGGCATATTGACCAATAAAAAAGAGAGAGAAAGTTCTGATAAACACAATTGGAAATGAAAAAGCCAGTGTATAGACACTTCTCAAAAGAAGATACACAGGCAACCAACAGATTCATGAAAAAGTGCTCAGCCTCACTCATCATTAGAGAAATGCAAATCAAAACCACATTGAGATACCACCTAACCCTTGTAAGAATGGCCATCATTAATAAAACAAATAACAACAGATGCTGGCGAGGATGTGGAGAAAAAGGAACACTTCTACACTGCTGGTGGGAGTGCAGACTAGTACAACCTCTTTGAAAGACAGTGTGGTGATTTCTGAAAGAACTAGAAATTGATCTTCCATATGACCCAGCAATTCCCCTATTGGGAATATACCAGGTGGAATTCAAATCATTCTACAAAAAAGATGCCTGCACATGTGTGTTTGTTACAGCTCTATTCACAATAGCAAAAACATGGAACCAACAGTGTTGCCCATCAAAGCTAGACTGGATAAAAAAATGTGGTACATACACACAATGGAATATTATGCAGCCATAAAGAAGGACAAATATATGAACTTTGCAGCAAATTGGATGGATTTGGAGTCGATCATACTCAGTGATTTATCACAGAAACAAAGAACTGAGTTCCATATGTTCTCACTCATAAGGTGAGTGAGAACTTGAACAATTATAATGCTATAAAAAAGCAATTGGGAGTAGCAGAAAACTGTCAGGGGAAGGGAGGGTGGGACTGGCAGTTGAGGGAAACTACTAGGGGAAAGAGGGGCATATCTCATCAACAAGGGTACCTACATGATCAGTGTTTGTATACCTAACCCTGAATTTTACCCCACATCTTTATAATAAATAATTTTTTTTTAAAAGATACACAATTTAAAAAAAAGAAAAAGAAAAAGCCAGTGTCACAATTGGTCCTGAAGAAATTCAAAAGATTATTAAAGATCATTACAAATATCTGTATGCAAACAAACTAGAAAATACAGAGGAAATGAAAGAATTCCTGGCATTACATAAGCTTCGAAGGTTGAAACAGGGAAACAGAGATGCAAAGTTGAAACCCTAAACAGACCAATAACAATCCAAGAAATTGACTCAGTTGTAAGAAACCTCCCCACCAAAAAAAGCCCTGGGCCAGATGGTTTCTCAGCTGAATTCTACAAGATATACAAGGAAGAACTGATACCAATCATATTAAAAGTATTCCAGGCAATTGAGAAAGAAGGAATTCTGCCTAGTTCATTCTATAAAGTTAATATCATCCTGATATCCCAAATTGGCATTGTCCCAATAAGAAAAGAGAATTACAGGCCAATTTCCCTGGTGAACATAGATGCAAAAATTCTAAACAAGCAAATTGTATCCAACAACACATTTCAAGGATCATCCGTCATGACCAGGTGGGCTTCATTCCTGGGATGCAGGACTGGTTTAACATTCGTAAGCAATTAACATAAATGCAATTCATCATATTAACAGGTATAAAACCAAGAACCACATGACTATCTCATTAGACATAGAAAAAGCAGTTGATAAAATCTAGCATTCCTTCTTGATAAAAACTCTTGAACATGTGGGCATCAAAAAACATTCCTCAAAACAGTGAGTGCCATTTATGACAAATTTGCAGCCGACATAATGTGCAATGGGCAGAAACTGGAAGCATTTCCCCTAAAATCTGAAACAAGACAAGGATACGCACTCTCATACCTCCTATTCAACATAGTACTGGAAGTCCTAGCCAAAGCGATCAAGCTGGAGAACACAATATGACATAAATAGAATATTTTCCATTCATTCAGTGTTTATTGAGGTCTACTACATGCTAGGTAATGTAATAGGTGCTTGAAATACTTCAAAGATCTTGACTATATAGAACTTACATTCTAGAGGGAAAGACATGCAATAGACAATATGCATAATAATTAATAATCTACTACGCTAGAAGTTGATGACTGTATGGCATAAGTAAATGTTTTTAAGAATGTCCCAGGAGGATATGGGTGGAAGCATATGAATGATTATAAATTCAGAATTTAAAAAATAGTAGGAGGCACAGATAGAATCATATAAATTTAAGAGACAGAGGGTAATTCTGCCTAGGAATTAGCAACTGATTTGATGTTAGAGAAAAAGTTAAAGAAGACTTTGAAATTTTTGAGTTACAAGATTAAAGACTGAAGGACATTTTCACAAAAAGAAGGAAGTCCCAGTGAGAATTGAATTTAAAGATAAAAATAACATTGGGAGTCACAAGAAAAAGTACTGAGCACGAAAGAAACTAAAATAGTCAACAAGGCACAGTATTTTATAAAATGATTTTATGTTTAGGGTTTACCAGTAAGTCTTCCAAAGTCAATTATAAACCGTTGACAAAACTATTACCTTTTGGTATCTGTCTTACTGGATGACTAAATTTAAGCTAAAATATGGTCCAAATAGAAGGTCAAGTCTCAGGAAAGGTGTGATGTATTCATGAATCCAATATGCATATATGAACACATGCATATACAAATTTACATTCCTCTATATGCATATATGCATTTTGGATCCAAATATACATACATGCCACAGTGTCTGTTCTTAAGAATGAATTACTTCACAATTCAACTGATATGGAATATATTTTCCAGGATTATATTATTGACAAGAATGAGAAGATTACCTAGAATTTCTAACATGCGGTAGTATTGGGCATCTGGCAGGAGATTTATGTTAACTTTCTGTTTGACTGTTTATTTGCCCTTTTGTCCCAACTCCACCACTAGACTACAATCTTCTTGAGGACAATGGCTTTCTCTGTCTTCTTTCTAGTTATATCTTCTGCACTCTGCATCATGTCTAATGGATAGTAGGTCCTCAATTAGAACTGAATAAACAAATGTTGGAATGAATCAGTTAATAAAATTCATCAGTCTGAAAAACTATTCTCCAGTAAGTTATTCTCTTTCTTCTTGTTCCTGTTTGATTTCAAATCTGTTACTGAGACTACTTGTCATTATGTTTAGTCTTGACTGCTAAATAAATAATTAGTAAAATATTTATACACACATAGTACATCATTTTGGTCTCCTTGCTTCATATAACCTGTCAGAGGGAGCAGGAAAAACTTTATACTCAATTGCTCTGTGTTCCCAAACACGTCAGAAAAAAAAAAAAAACATATTCAATAGTAAACATCAACTCTATTATAAACCTATACAAAGAGATTCAATTAATGGAAAACATTAGAAAATATTGAAATTTCAGATGCCATATGGAAATAGAAAATAATGGAAATTGATATTTAGTTAATATCAGTTTAATATAAATAGAATTTCAATATTTAATAGTATTAAATATTTAATAGATGACCCTGAGTCACACCTAAACTTATAATACCTACGTTTGTGAAAGCCTGCCTCTCTATTGTACCTCCACATATGGTTGGATCTGAGAACCATAGTATGAGTATATTCTGGTTCATGGTAATTGAAACTCCTTTAAACTATCCCTTTAATATTCATCCTCCCCATTTCAAGTTCCTGAAGAAGGTTTTATAATAGTTTCCAAGCTTAAGCCTGGCTATCCATATATTTGGTTTAATTCATTATGTTAAACTTAAAAGATTATTTTACAATCATTTGCGATTCTTTCTAATGAATAATAATCCATGAATAGGATTGAACTCTACTACACTCTGATAATTTTATTATAAGAACTGTTTCTACTTTCTATTGCTATATAACGAGCCTTCCCAAAATTAATTCTATGAACGAACTAATTTCAGCTGTGTGGTTCTTGCTTGGGATCTGTCATGTGGTTACAGTCAGATGACAACTGAAAATGGAGTCATTTAAAGGCTCGATTGGGCTGAAATGGCTGCTTCTCTCACGTGTCTGCTGGTTCAGCTGAGAAAGCTAGAATGCTAGGAGACAGGCAGGGCATCTCTTTCTCTCTCTCTCTAAGCAGCTGTTTCATGTGGCTAGCTTGGACTTACAGTATGGCAGTCTCAGGATAGTCAGTCTTCTTGCATGGTGGCAGATTTCCCCGAGTGCTCTTTCTTAGAGAGCAAGAAGGAAATTTCTAGGTTTCTTATTACCTTCCCTTAAAGTCACACAGAGTCAGTTCTGCATTCTCTTGGTTATGTTAGGCTTGTCTAGATTCAGTATAGGATGGGACTACACAAGGGTGTTAATATTGGGAGGCATGATTCACTAGGGCTATCTTTGAAGAGGTTATACCATCTTACATATCTTCTCAAGCCACAGACTAGCTACAAGACATGCAATTTTGCCTTTGCCTCTTAATATTTGCTTAGCACTTTTAATTTTTAGATCATGGCCTCAACAACATACTCTCCTGCTTATCACAAGTAGCTTTCACATTAGGCACAAGTATGTAATAGAGACCCTCTATGCTTATTTTATGATTATTGTTCCTCTGGTTTAGCCCAGTCATTTCTTCATGGATTCACGATGTCTTAATTAAAATGCCATACGAAACTCAAAAGTATTCTCACCAAATCCTGCTACATGTGAGAAATCATGTGCTAGGTATTTTCCAATTAAAAGAAAGCTATCCTATCTTCAGAAGGCTTACGATAAGGATAGGCAGAGAATGTAGCTTCTACATTTCAATCTCCCCTTGCACTTATCCTCATATAGTTATTCCAAACTCTTTTTCTCAGACTCTCACATTTTACCTGAAATCTCCTCCATGCTGAAAAGAAACTATCTTTCAGCTTCCAAGAAGAGTTTAGCAAATGAAACAGTACAAGTGATAAATGTTAACTGTTATTCCTTCTTTCCTTCTCCTATATGATTTCAGGTGGGATTTATTAAGAGAAGATGTATTTCTTCTTCTAGGTCATGAAGAACATTTTTTTCTTTATCTGTATCCTCCAAGGAAGCTTGTGGTGAAATAGATAAAATGTCAGAAATAATTAAGAAAAATGCAGGGGTATCCAACAACCTAAAATTACACCTTTTGGTGATGCCTGGTTTTCATCTCCTTGGTCCCTTGACAGATATAAACACCAACTTATCACATCCTTTAGCTGATAGTGTGTTAAATCAATGTTGATGAACACATGGTACAATAAGCAGGGAAGATGAAAAAGAAATTCTCTTAGAAAGCAGAGGTCGTGGGTTCTAGAAGCTCAATATATACTATGCAATTGGCACAGGATCCAGAATTCTTCAGAATTATTGCATAAAAGTCTCCTAAATCTCTTTTATTATTTTACTAGTTTCAATCATACTCCCATTTTATCACTTTTTAAAACTGCTATTTTCTTTAACTATAAAAATAACTGTTTTAAATATTTGTTTTAGTGTTTTTCCCTTACCTTCTAGTAGTAGTAGTAAACTCAACACACAGAGAAAGTAAACCCTCTGTATCACAAACATACAGGGGGAGGGGTGGGATTGGCAGTAGTGGGAAACTGCCGGAGGGGGGAGCACCTCATCAACAAGGGTACCTGCACAATGAACATTTGTATACCTAACCCTGAATTGTACCCCACAAGAAGAATTAAAATTAAAAAATAATAATAAAACTGGACAAAAGAAAAAAGAAATACGATATCTTACACGTATGGGACTCTCCTTTGTAAAGACCTTGAACATATTTTTCACCTCAGTTGAAATCTGTTTACTCTGGACGTACAAACTAATTTTAATGACGTGTACTTAGCAATCAGTTTTTTTCCAATTGTCAATAGTAAATAAAAATGCATCATTTAGTACTATTCTATTAATTGTTTGAAACACATGCTACTAACTACTTTGAACAAGCAGATAAAAAAATCTGTAACCACATTAATTTGCCTATCTAAAGCTTTTAATTACTCATTAGCAGTTGTAGTTATAATGAAACAGATAAAAGCTTTTAAATATATCAGTGTCAGGCCATAGTAAATATTTTTATGTAACTTTAATCAATTGTCCCAATAACAATTGGAACTGTTCTTATTTCTATAATACAAATGTGAAAATGAAGCACTAAAAGGACAAATAGTTTTCCCACATGCACTCAACCAAGAAATGGAAAAGCTGGATTTTTTTTTTTTTTTAGTTGGAGTCTCACTCTGTCGCCTCGACCTGCTGGACTCCGGCGATCCTTCTGCCTCAGCCTTCCGAGTAGCTGGAATTACAGGCACGCGCTACCATGCCCGGCTGATTTTTTTGATTTATTGTAGAGATGAGGGCTCGCCAATTTGCCCAGGCGGGTCTCGAACCCGCGGGCTCAGGCAATCCACTCACCTCAGCCTCCCAAAGCACGGGATTACAGGCTGAGCCACCGAGCCCGGTGAAAAGCTAGATTTTTAAACCAGGCCTATGAGACCCATATCATGGGGTGCTATGGAGGCTAACTGTTCTTTCCTCTCCTGATATTCTCATCCATGGGAGGAGGGCCCAGTAGTGTAACATCACTGGCCCATCATCCTCATTCCCTGGCATTCATCTCTCCTTCTTGTGGCAGGGATGACTTACCAAATTGATGAATTTGGAAAGTTGAGGAAATGTCCCACAGTAAGTATCGACTTAGCTTGTTCTTCTAAGCTGTAGGTTTGACAAGACTGGACCATTTTTGGACTAATCATGTCTTTGGGTAGATTAAATATGTTTAATTCTGGGGTATGATATTAAGTATTTCATCTGCTTACAGTTACAACCACATTCTCCAATATTATCTATATAAATAATAAAGGTCTCTACAATTCACCTTAGCTTTCCCTTTCTGATAAATTTGAGTAAGAAAGAAGTTACTTGGCAGGCTCCTAAAGATGCCAACAACGCTGAAGTCTTATCTGAATCACTGACAATTTCAATAAACGGAATCCAAAACTATGTTTTATCAGCCCTAACTCACATCACAGTTGCAGTATTTAGTCACAAATATATTTTTCTATATACACCTATCATTGTAGATACTTCACCAAAAATATGTAATAAGTGGAAAAGTAAAAATTACACCCTTATGCCTAGAGATATGTATTTTGGATACATATCTAAGGATACTTGCAATTGGAAAATGCACTTTTAGGTAATCTAGAACACATTAAGGGCTTTCAAATTTCTAAAAATTTTTAATTTCAATATTGTATTTCACTATGAGATGTAAAAATATTTGGAGTATTTTAAACTAAATGCATACTTAAAAGACATTTTTGGAAATTTAAAACACAGTAGTACATGTGGTTTACAAAATAATTTGATTTAAAATGTATTTTAAAAGTTGATTTTTCATATACATAAATACATAGGTAAATATTAAAGTTTCTATTTTATATACATAAATTTAGTATTGTGCTATTCGCTATGGACTTAATAGGAGATGTCAATATTCTGACAGATTATAACTTTTTAAACTTAAAGTTAAATATACATACCAGTATTTGCCTTCTTGTTGCTTTTACTGTGTCCATTCCTCTATCTATAGGGGGTTGGTGGGTGAATGGAGAGTCCAGGTATTCAAAAGGCAGGTTCTACATGATCTACCATCTGAGCATATAGTGAAAGAAAATGGTGTCTTGGCAACTGAACAAAATTAATGCTCTCAAAGTCTGACTTCTTCTACTCAGGTAACCTTTTAATTCAGCAGTTTTCAGATATACTTTGATGCTAAAATTCAGATCTCTTATTGCTAGTGGAAATTTATCAGTTGATGCCCTTTTTATTTCTTATTCAAAGATTGGTTTCCTTAAATTTTAATTTTACTTGGAGTACTTCGATCCTATAACAAAATTTTCAGTTATCACAGCTGGTTACGTTTTGAAGCACTTACATAACAATTTAATCTATAAATTAAAGTGTTTTGCAATAAGAAATTAAGAATGGAGCCGGGCTCGGTGGCTCAACCTGTAATCCCGCGCCTTGGGAGGCTGAGGTGAGTGGATTGCCTGAGCCCGCGGGTTCGAGACCCGCCTGGGCAGGCGAAACCTCATCTCTACAATAAATCAAAAAAATAAGCCGGGCGTGGTAGCGCACGCCTGTAGTTCCGGCTACTCGGAAGGCTGAGGCAGAAGGATCGCCGGAGCCCAGCGGGTCGAGGCTGCGGTGGCCGGGAGCGGCCACTGCACTCCAGTCTGGGCGACGGAGTGAGACGCCAACTCAAAAAAAAAAAAAAAAAGAAATTAAGAATGTGTATCACCTGTGTTCTATTCCTATATATTATTTTAATATTTAAACCATTTTCTGATTTTGAAATAATATGAATCTGTAAAAAGTTTGTATATATAAAAGTTAAAGATAAAAACAAAAATGATATAAAATTTAATCACTCAATTATTTTGCTAAATTTTGATCCAGTATTTCTTTTGTGCATATTTTGAAATGATGCCCTATTTTTCCTCTTTTGGCCGTTTATTCTGTCTCTCAGAAATCTGTTGCTCAATAGTTTACTCCGTCATGATAATAGTTTGTAATGGCAATGTAATATTACAACAGTATTACTGATGTGTTCATATTGTATTTGAGTTATTGTACTATAGTTAATTGATATTATTTGCCATTATTTATTTAAACTATTGCAAAATCATGGCATATAAATCTTTTTCTGTCTCTGACTATTTTCTTTAAATACATTCTTTTAAGTGGAATATTGGATAAACCAGTGTTGATTTCGTAATTTTCTTACATACTATTAAGTTGTTTTCTAGATTCTAGAATATTTCTGAAGTCTGGAAAATTTTCACCAATTGGTGCTTCTTCTAGCAAAGTAAGAAAGATCTAGTCCATAGCGTTCTATTAAACATTGCGATTTGTCAATGCAATAGTCTCAGTGAGAGCATTTTGATATTCTTTTCTTTGTTGGTGAGATTGAACAATTTTTTGTACTTTATTAAATATTCATATTGATTTTTTTGTTTTTTTTGTTTTTTTGTTTTTTGTTTTTTGTTTTTGAGTTGGAGTCTCACTCTGTAGCCCAGACTGGAATGCTGTGGCCGCTCCCGGCCTCCACAGCCTCGACCTGCTGGGCTCCGGCGATCCTTCCGCCTCAGCCTTCCAAGTAGCTGGAACTACAGGCGTGCGCTACCACGCCCGGCTATTCATATTGATTTTTAAGTGAATTATATGTACCTAGCCCTTATCTACTTTTTTGTTAATATGTTTTCTAATTAGTTTTCCTTTTAAAATTTTTTCATTAATTTTTTTTTTTTTTTTTTTAGTTTGGTGGAAGTAAAATTAATCTCTCCTTTCCAGTATCTTCTTTCACCTTTGTACTTAGGCAATTCTTCTACAATCTTTGAATTAAAAGAAAATCTATATTTTATCTAGTGATTCATGATTTTGTTGTATTTAACTTCTTTACGCAATTTATTTTAACACTCAATTAGAGAACAAGACCTCCACTGGAGCAATACATTTACAGAATTTTTTTAACACTAATTTCATAAGATACATAATATGGTTCTTAATAGAACACTGGTAGATAAAGAAATATTATAATACATGGTAAAACATATAGTAAGTGGCAAAATATAAGAAGAGAAATAATAATATTTCTCTTTAAGCACAGAACAGATTTTATTTCTTAATTTCACAGAGGTTCAGTAGAGCACAGGTCAAGGAATAACTTTTCATAAAAATATGCTGAAGGTTTGAAAATAGTGAAAGGGAATTTCAAAATAGAGAGCAATGGAATGATAGTGTATAGGCTCAAAATTCTAGCGCTCTTACTTGAATAGCCCCTGACTACATGGAGCCTGAGTCAGATTGCTGTATCAGAAGGGAAAGCTTGATTTTACCACCTGAAGGGGCAACTCACCTCTAAGAATAAACCATAATTAGGGCTCCAGGCATTTTTATATTTCAGCTGGGGCCAAAGTAACTCCTGGCCTAAAGGGAGGAAGATTTTTTTTCTATGCACTCACTCCCTTATGCACATCTTGAATCTTGATTTCTTGTCTCAGCATTGACCTCTTCACAGTATAATTTAAAGTAGGAATGTATGAGGAGAGATACCCCCAAAACACAGAATTATCTTTTGGAGGGCAGACCTATTATAATACACTTGGAATTTGTTCCACTGGATCAAACGGTCAACCAAAGTTTTTATCTGGAAGTCTTGAGAAGGTTGTGCTATGATTTGCAAAAGAAACATCCTGAGTTGTGGCAAACAGGTGACCGGTTCTTCTACTGTGACAATGCATCTGCCCCACTGTGGCCAGTTTTCAGCAGAATTTTTACCATAAATGGCATGATCCTCATACTTCACCCTTCTTATTCACCCCATCCTACCCCAAGCAACATTTTTGCTTCCCCAATCAAAAAAGTTCTCAAAGGGAAACATTTTGTCAATGTAGAAGAGGTGAAACAAAAGACGGCAGAAGGACTAAAAGGCATCAAAATTGTTGAGTTAAAAAACTGTTTTGAGCAGTGGAAAAAGCATATCAATAGGTGTATTGCATTAAATGGAGAGTGTTTTGAAGCCAAGTGAAGTTTAAAAAAATAAGAATAAACACACAATTCTTAATAAATAAATTCTGGATCCCCCCCGTACGTCTGGGAAAACTATATCCCTAAATACTACACATGCAAACACACACACACACACACACAAACGCAAGGGGCCTGGTGTCTATTCTGGTCCTACAAATTCCACCCCCAAAAAACCAAATACAGTAGTTTAATATTCCCCAACCTAGGTTCTTAATATTTACAAAACATATAAGTAACATGAATTGTCCAAATGAAGCCATACCAAGTTTGCCTAAGTTTATTTTCGTTTTTCTCAAACCAACTATCTAAAAATATTTTGAGACTTATTCTGTCCTTTTCTGTGGAAAAACACATTTATTTTGCTTACAGACCTGTCTATAATTTGTGTAGATCTTGGTGGGGGCAGCTTACCTCTTCTCAGCTTGACATGGGCAGGGATGGCTTAATTGCTGGGGGCAGGAATCATCTGAAGGCTTGTTCACTTATGTGTTTGCCAGCTGTTGCCATCTGTCAGTTGAGATCTTAGCTATCAGGCAGAACACCTACACATGACCTTTGGATATGGCCTGGGATTGCTCACGATATTGTGTTTGAGTTCAAAGCATGAATGTCTCAAAAGTCAGGGAGCCAAGTGAAAATATATTGCATATTTTTTTGTTGCTTATGGGGCTCCTCAGTGTGTGGTTCAAAATATCAGCTTCTTGAGTACAGTTCTTCTCAATTAAAAAATCTATGAATTAAATGATCAGCTCCCAACACATCCAATATCCAACAGCAAGGCATGTATAGGATAACTACTATACATACTCTTTATTCAAATAGGAAGGAAAGGAGAAGCCCCAATTAAGCAGTGGCAAACTCTGAAATCCTGGAGAACACATATTGACATCCTTTGATTGGTATTCAGTCCTACTGCCTGGAAATGATTTTCTATAGCTTTGGGCTCTGCTTTCTGGGCTCTTGTTTACAACATCTAGATCATCCTCATTTTCCATAATGAATGGATAAATAGTTTTCTTAGCCTGCCACAGTGGTTAGGGTTTCATCAGTTTTTCAGTTTGTAGTTTGTCTCTTTTATTTCACTCTGACGGAGTTTCAGCAAAATAATTTTCTTAAAACCTGGGTGAGTTTTCTATGAATCCCGCTGGGGTTTGTTCCATTGGACAAAAGCCTCAAATGCACTGGAGTGCAATGGCACAACCACGGCTCACAGCAGTCTCGCCCTCCCAGACTCAGGCAATCCTTCCACCTCAGAAGAGTAGTTGAGACTACAGGTGTGCGCCACCACACTCAGCTAACATTTTCATTTTTTATAGAGATGAGGTCTTGCTATGTTGCCCAAGGTGATCTTGAACTCCTGGACTCAAGTGATCCTTGTGCCTCAGCCTCCTAAAGTGCTGGAATTACAGATGTGAGTCATCACACTTGGCCTCATTCTGAGATTTTAGCAACACGTTTTGCAGGAACTCCTTTGGCTTTATATTTAGACTATGGTTTTATGACAGCTTCCAGGATTTGATCTCTGTGTTTGCCCTCTAGAGAGTATGAGAATTGAGAAAAACTTTGATTTTCAATTCCAGCAGGTTTGGGTTTCTTTATATTTAGGAGTCATTCCTTAAGCTTATCTCTTCATCTGGCATTTTACCCATAGCCACTTAGACAAACGCCCAAGACCCCATCAACACTGCTTGAAAATTTCCTTAGGCTGGGCTCAGTGGCTCAGCCTGTAATCCCAGTACTTTGGGAAGCCAAGGCGAGTGGATTGCCTGAGCCCACAGGTTCGAGGCCCACCTGGGCAACTTGGTGAGAACTGTCTCTACAATAAATCACAAAAACTAGCCTGGTGTGGTGGCTTGTGCCTGTAGTTCCAGCTACTTGGAAGGTTGAGGTGGAAGGATTGCCTGAGCCCAGCAGGTGGAAGCTGTGGTGGCCGTGAGCGTGCCACTGCACTTCAGCCTGGGTGACAAAGAATGAGACTCCAACTAAGAAAGAAAGAAAGAGAGAGAGAGAGAGAGAGAGAAAGAGAGAGAGAGAATCTCCTTAGCTAGATAGATAATCTAGTTCATTAGATATATTTCTATCTCCAAAATTTCCTTAGGTGACAGTGTCGTTAAATTTTCTGCTACCACATAATCATGGGACTACTTCTTCTAGGTTTCTAATGGTGTTTTCCTCATTTTCCGCTAAACCCTTACTGATAGCCATCTTGAGAGTCATCAGCCTTCTGCTAAGCATTTCTTTGTGGCCCTTTCTGCTTTCAGTAAAACTTGCCCTAATTTCCTTTCAGTTTACTGCATCATTCTGGAACTGCTCCCACAGTTTTGGGTTTTGTTTGTTTGTTTTGTTACAGCAGCATCTTATGTCTGACATAAAAATCTATGCCTTTTATCTATATCTACATGAGAAACTGCTCTTCAACTTAATGTTTCTGCTATTTATTTTATACACAAGCTGAAATTTAGGCAGAGATCTGTGGAGAAAGTACAATTTTGCTCCACTTGGCTTCAGCTGGGGGAGCATCATTTAAGGGTCAGCCAATCACGTTTGTTTCCTGGAGTTTGAAATAGCTCAGAGTCCTTGGATATCTTCCTCTTTCTATGTGATATCTATAGGATGATGGCTTCAGGCTATCCTGACTTCTTGCTTGTTTACTCAGAGTTCCTGAGACAGACCAAGCGGAAGTTAAATCACATTTTCAACCTAGCATTGCAAGTCACACAGTGTGACATCTGCTGCATTCTGTTCACCGAGGCACTCACAAAGACCCACTTCATTTCAAAAGAGGGGTAGATAGAATCCTCTTATTGGGTAGTTGCAAGGTTCTAGAAAGGCGTGTGTAACTGGAAATATTTGGGGGCCATTTTTGGAAAACACAATCTGCCACAGGATCCAATCTCAGCCAGAAACTTTATTTTGCTAGGTCTTCTCATTCTAAGTTGAATTTTTAAAGAAACAATAATTTAAAAATTTTTTTCCTTAAATATTTTCTTCCTATTCAATGGACTATTCTCTTTCCCTCCTGCTCCCTTTAATTCTTCCTTCCTTATTAACTTTTTTGTCTCTTATATCCTAACCTCCATTTCTATTTCCTCTTTTCAAGTAGAGAAAAGTTCAAATTAATGAAAATACAAAATTCAAAGATGCATCAGCAAATGGCATATTAATAATGAAGGAAAATAGTTTAATTGTGTGCATATATATTGCATATTATGTAAAGTATTGGCTTAAAAGTAGCTGATTGGTCATTCAAACCATAATAATTGACTGAGCAGTTTTCATGTCTTAAACACTGTCATAAATCTTTTTCCAAGGAAAATTACCTAAAATAGCTATTTTTGTATTAATAGCCAACAGAACAATTGAACATGAATAAATAAAACATCTATATTTTAACAAAATTTACTTCTTAATAGAAATTACATTAAGGGGCAGAAGTAGCAAAAATAAGTAGATCTTTTTATTATTTGGGGTGGAATTGTATTTTTGCTCATAAATTCTCAGTGTTTATTTAAAACATAAGTTTAAATGGATATGAATAAGCAATTCAAACAAATATATATGGCATACGAAAAGATGTACACAATTCAATTAGCAGTAAAGTCCTAAGAAATAAAACAAAAATGTAATATTATTTTACCAGTCAGTTTGGAGAAAATTTAAAAGATTAAAATTATTTGGTGGGCCACTGATGAAAGAATGATACAGAGACCCTCTAATGTCTGTCCATATTGTCACAGACACTAGAGAAGGGCATGGCCAGGGCGCAAGCGCTCCTGTACTTTCCTGGATAATATTCCTGAGAACTAATAAAAGGTGTGCTTCCCCTTATCTCCTATGCACTCCCAGTAAGTAGCTTCAGGGGGTCCTTGACTTCCCTGTAGTCTACGCTCCATCAACTGAAAGATGCAGATCTCCTTTTACTCCCTTTTTCTGAGTGGTTATAAGTTTGAATAATATAGTATCAATGTAATCATAAGACGTGAATTATATAACTTTTGTATCAATGTAATCGTAAGCTTTGTGATTTGTATAACTTTTGTGTAATGCATGATGTCTTAGTTCCTTTACCCTAGATAAGATTGCCGCTTCTGCCAGGCCCTACTGATAAAAACTGTGAGATATCTCTGATACCTGGAACCAGGAAGTCTGGATCGAAAAATGTCACTATCGATAAATGTGACTGAAATTCAAGTTCTGTACAATGCTCTGCTGGTTATATGGTTAATGTATAGGTACTAACAACTCTGTACTATAAAGGGAACTGTAAAAATCTAGAGGGCAAGCAGAACAATTTTGAAAGACCTTGAGTCTGGCTCTGCTCTCTGGATTCAAATTCAGAAATAACTTTCCTTCTACCAATTCCCTGCCCCTTTGATTTATTGGTATTAACAGGAGCAGCCAAGTTTCTTGGACCATAGCAAGAACTTGCATTTTTACATGCTGTAGAATGGAAATACTAATTGACAGAGGTTTGGAGAGGGTAATTTAGTAACTATCAAAATTTTAAGTGTCTATTATAAGATAATTAAAATAAATATTACATTTGCATATATACTGTAAACATTAACCTGATACTGTGCAGTGATTTAAAAAATAAATAAAGCATGTATACAATGATATGGAATCTCTAAAACATGCTATGGTTTCAAAATTTTAATATAAATTAAGTCAATTTATGTAAAAATATATATGCATGCATATAAAATGAATATGTGTAACATATATGCAAATATGTAAACTCCAAGCTCCAAGGCAACTACTTTGTAAGGTGAAGGAGGAGTAAATGTGGAGGGTTTTTTTTTATTATTTTGTCAACTTTTTAATATTTAGAATGTATACAATGAACACACATTTGTGAAATAATTTTGTAATTATAATAATATAAATTTGTGTTTTATAATTTGGAAAAGATTATAGGAGGAATTCATTAGGCAAACAAAATTGATAATTCAAACACAAATAAAAGTTCTAAAACAAGGTGATGAATAGAATATAAATAAATTACAGCTTAAATTGTGAATAAAATTAAAAACATAAAACCTGATTATAATTCTCAGTCTGTGTTAAAAACTAATAGAATATAAGAGAAAAGAAAAAACTATAGTTGTCATACTTTTTTTTTTTTCTTTTTCCTTTCTATTCTCCTGGAATCCATTAAAGGAATAAGAAATAGATAAAACCAAAACTTTTTGTGGAGTATAACAAAAGCTACTTAGAACCCTTGAGGATTGTAGAGTTTTCAGCAAGCTCATTCTCAGAACAGTTGAAAACTCACCATAAAATTATCAACAGTTTAAAGTTTAAGTAATTCAAATAAAAGTATTTCTAAAATATAGTCTCCTGACTCTTTAAACATAGTCTTAGTCAAAATAATTTGTTTTAGAGTCTATCAGACTCAGTGATCTATCACAGAAACAAAGAACAGAGTACCATATGTTCTCACACATAAGCAGACCTTGAACAATTATCATTATACTCTAAGAAAGGGATTGGCAGTAGTGGGAAACAGTGGTGGGGAGGGGGGCTAGGATTGGCAGTTGAGGGAAAGTGCCAGGGGAGGAAGGGGCACACCTCATCAATAAGAGCACCTGCATAATGAACATTTGTATACCTAACCCTGAATTGTACCCCATATCTTTAAAGTAAAATAAATGAAATAAAATAATTTGGTTTATTTTTACTCAAGTTCAATAAAAATAAATATTGTGATAGTGATATGCTCAGAATCTGTCAAAATATGAAATTTAATTTTATCTTTTATCTATGCATATTAAATAGTACTATTCTTATTGAATAGTTAAGTAAACTGAGGAATAGGCTGATTACCTAAATGGAGATTTGAAAAGTTATGAGTATAACATATCTAAGTCTATATAACAATTACAAATCTTTATTTTGAAAATTAATACATGAACATAAGAAAAAAATATGGTGGTCAAGATTATTTTATTTCATATGCTCCTAAAATCCGCTGGTTGCAAAAAACATCATGAAATTGAAAGACTGCTGTGGTTTTTGAAATTTTAAAAGCTATTACTGCTAATATTCATAGACATGGTGCTGGCAGTCTTTGTTGTAATCTGCTCTCTCTAAATTTAACTTAGAAGTTGGGTAACTACGTTCAGGGCACTGTGAATTAAGTAAAAATAAATTATTTCAAAATTTTAAAAAGTAAATCATGTCTGAGCAGTAGCTCCAGAGGCTTTTTGATAAGTAATAGTCAATTTGAACTTTGCTTGATTGATTTTCTTTGCAGAGATCTCATTTGCTTAATTCACGTTTTGTACCATGTTCCAAGCAGGTATCATTGCAAAGTGGCTGGGGCTGGAATTCATGATATGTGGTCACATGATTACTTTTGTGAAATATTTGTGGCAGAGTTTTAAAGCACCTTTATGAGGTGAGAGTGGTGACAGCGTGAAATAAAACAGTGCTCATTCTTTGAAATTCAGTTCTCTAAATGTTTAGTTCTGAAAGAGAATTGAAGCCTGAATTTTGTTTTTGAGGTTTCCAAATTCTCTTCTGATAATCTGCCATCCCAATCACACACTGTAGACTAATGACCAGTACATCTTATTGCAAAGATGCATTACTCAGGCCTTCTGTGACCATTGAATATCTTCTAGACTGGCTTCATAAGACACCAAAGGAGAAAAGCAGCCAACCTGCATGATCCTGGGAAATTTTAAAAACAACAATGAGAAAGACAGTAATTTATGTACTGAATGCCCCTCTGTCCTATTCAGCACATTTTGTAGAGTATCTCATTTTCTAAAGCACTTTGACAGGTCACCTTTAATGAAATCAAAGCTTTTAAGGGGAAAGGACTGATGATATTGCACCCTCATATTCTCTCTCTTCCAGATGGGCATAGTGTTAGCTGCTTAACTTAGCACAGTGTTAGCTGCAAGATGCATGAGTTCCAAAATGATTCTAAGTGTTCATTTAACATGAGGCTTCCTTTGAGAAAAGACTGCCAGTGGTGCATAATTGTGCCAAATGTGCAGTAGTTTCATAATGTGGGCTGTAATCCACTAGGAACTAAATCCTGCTATTACTCTCTTTAGGGAGACTTCTAAAATCCTACTCTTCTTATTGTCAATAGTAACCTGTAGTGGTTAGAGGTTACTGGAAATCTCCTGTAAAAATTGCTGTACATGTGTTGAAGCTTTCTTAATGTAAGTCACAGTAATGTGTTTATCAGTTGGGTTATCTCCAGAGACTCATCCAACACATTTCTTCTCCTCTAATAAATTATACTTTTATTTCATGTATTATGGCTTTAGTTAGAACATAATTGAATCTTAACAATTAAATAATCATTGTCTTCTTCAATAACTGGAATATTTTTATGTGCTGACAAAACAACCTACTTTTATGGTACCAGTGATACAATGGGACCTAGTTTTATGAAAATGTAGAGGTGTGCAGAAGCATGCCTTTCACATAGAGATATCAATTCACCACCTACAAGTTTATTTGTGTGTGTGTGTGTGTGTGAGAGAGAGAGTATGTGTGTGTGTGTGTGTGTGTGTGTGTGTGTGTGTGAGAGAGAGAGAGAGAGAGAGAGAGAGAGAGAGAGAGAGAGAGAGTGTGTATGTGTGTGTTGCAGTATTGACATTCATTCATCTAAAGAACAAACCCAGCAACCATTTCCCAGAGCACAGTCACATTCTGTAATTGTTCAGGCAGGAAGCGAAGAGCTCCTCATCGAACTGAACTAACCAGGGGCCTTTAAAGGAAGCAGAATGCAATTACCCAAATTGAAATTTGTCCAGGACACTGGAGCTAGTGCCTCCACTCTTCCAGAAAGTACTAGAACTCTCTGGTTTTATGTCTCATCTGAAAATTTATGCTTATAGTCAAAAAGTGCCTTGCATTCATTCATTGTTAGGCAACCCAGAACTGAAGCTGCCATTTTGGGGGGAAGAAAAAAGTAATCTGTACAAATAAGGAATTGGTGTAGCCAGTACTCATTAGGGCAGTTGTTTTACTTTTTACAAGAGAAAAAAAAAAATTTTTTTTCCCTTAGACCAGTTTACAGCTATTTTTATTATTTCAATGAGCAAAAGATACGTTACATCTAAAATCGGCTCTGCTTCATACCAAAGTAAAAACTAAGATGGACAATAATTGTATTTTGTATGTTTTCAAATAATTTGCAAGGATAGCACATTTAAAAGTATTGCTATTAGTAGAGATTCCACACATCATCAGATAATTAAAATATTAATAAATTTATTATAAAAGCATTATAGTAATATAGATTCAAGATAGTAATTCAGAATTATCATTATTAATAGAGGCAAATTTCATGGTAGGTATCTAATTACATATTGAAGAGGATCTTCTTCAAAACATCTGGTAAAAAATAATTATTTGATACTACTCAATTAACATCTAAATATGTATCAATTGATGAAAATGATATTTCAAAATTTCTAAAAACAGTATTATTTTAGTGTATGCTTCAAATAGACCTAGTAAATAGATAATAAATGTGTCTTTTAAAAAGAAAAACGCTTAAACACTTTTAGTGGCTTTAATTATTATAATAAGATTTGGTTCCTATTAACTAAGGAAACATTAAAGGAAAGGTAATTCTGATGTTAGTTAAAAGGAATGATAATGTAATTCAATTTACCAGGGTAATAGTTTTCAGTTTAAGTTTTATGTTTCAAATATTACACAATTATCTAAGTCTTTCTACTTGTGAGTAGAATTTATTTTCTCATTTATCTTTGTACTCATAGAACTAATCCCAAAGTTACTCTTAAATGTACTGTTCAAGCTTTTCTATTTTCGTTTGGGTCAGGGGGTCAGAACACTATTCTCATGAGGTCAGGGTCATCCTCATTAGCGTTGCTCTGTTCTGAGGCCTCCGATTACACCTCTCATCCTGAGAAGCCTAGGGTGCCTGGAAGGAAAGGCAGATGGATCCAGAAAAATCTATCACAACCATAAATGCCCCGACTAATGGCAGGTCAGGACTGCCATTTTCATATACAAAGAATAGCATATAATTACTTTTCGGCTTCTAAATCCTTCTTAAATGTCCTCATTGAAAAAAAAAAAAAGCCTATAAAACCTATATCAAGAATAAGCCAAAAGAAGTTGGTATTTTTTTATTTAAAAAGCAATGTTTCTCCAAAAATAAAGTTTTTTAAAAAAAAAAAACACTTAATTTATGAGTGCTTATAAACGATTTATTTTTATAAATAATAGTTTATAAAATGAGTCGAGTTTTTAAAAATTCACAGAATATTTAGTTGCATGAAAAAAATTCTCGTAATGTTATGACTTGCTAGCATTATTCTGCAGATTGTTGAAGTCAGTCCTCAGTATGAGTCTATAATTTTACAAATAAAATAGTGGGTATCAATGATACAGCAGATCTTTCTGTTGCCCTCTTACTTGGAAAACATCATAAATTATGCTCTCAATTCAATGTTGATCTGGGTAGAGATTTTTACATACAATTCTAAAATAATACTGCATATTCTTCTATACCCCAAGGAAACAACCTTCAGAAAGAGCAAACTCAACATACAAAAAATAAAAAAGTGACGGAACAAGGAGGAGGATGAGAGGGGAAAAAAGGGAGAGCAAGAAGACAGGGGGAGGGGTCAGAAGTGATTGTAAATGACATAATTTGACACTATGGATCCAAGTGTGTCTGAAGTAGGCCTGATTTATTTCTAGAATTTTAATTACATGAAACCATAAATCTGGTTTTTTTTGTTTTCTTAAGTTGATTTAGGGATCCCAAAGAGTCCTTACTAATACATCTGACATTGCCTAAATGAATAGGTAATTAACTAAAGAAAAAACTATGCAATACTTAAATACTTAATACTTCAAAATTTACAGCATGGGTGTTCATGCTTGCACAATGTTTTGAGATTCTAGCTTGTATGTACATCTTATAGAGAAAAAAAGAAACTCATTTCATTTAATTAAGAGAAAAAATATATAGTTAATCATTTTAAGATTCCAATATTAAACAACATGTTCAATGAGTAATCAAAAATATGATAGAAGCGTTTTATTTAGAAGTGCTCTTCATTAAACACTATATAAAAAAAGAGTTAAAAATTATCCATTTACTTAATCAATGTACTGAGCACTTACTGTGATAAACACTATAGACAAGGATAAGAGGAAGTGTTAGTACAAGGATACGCTAGAGACCTTTGGCGACACAGTAGGAACATAGCCTAGAAGGAAAGAGACTGGGAAGAAAAGGTCAAGGAACCAGGAAGTCTCACCCAAGGGCTGACACTGTGATACTCATAGGCATCTTGCTTTTGGTAAGTAGGTAGATAGAAAGATACACAAAAAAATGAATAGATGCTGATAGGTAGACAGACAGATAGACCGATAGATAGGTTCACACTTATTTGATATTTAAATTTTTAAGTACATTGTTGCTTGCTTTTTTAGGTATTTCAGTAGTGGTTCTTTCCTTCAACTTCAAAAGTATTTTTAAAAAACCAAATACACAGTATTTTATTTAGAGCCTTAATTGTTTTCAAATAGTTTAACACTCCAAAGTGAAGTGTCCGTTAAAACACTCTTCATTTCCTCCTTCTCCTTGACTGGATATGGTAAAGATCAGGAAAGGTATCAGATGAACAAGGAATGGAAAAAGCAAAGTTGTTGAGAAGTAGGTAGAAGTGGAAGGTTTTCTGGGCCATTCCTGGCTGCTGCTTTGCAGGGAAGAATTGCTACAATTCTGAAAGGCACCTGGAGATAGGAGCAGTATTCCTCCACCATGTCTGATGTGTCTGAAAAATATATGTTTCCTGTGTAAACGGCTAAAGGATTTGCTAGCATTATTCTGCAGATTGTTGTATTCAGTCCTCGTATGAGTATATAAATTGACAAATAAAATAATGGGCGTCAATGATATAGCAGATCTCTTTGTTGCCATCTTACTTGGAAAACATCAGCCAGCATTCTGGATCAAGTTTACTGGTTTCTCCTCCTTGGTTGATGAACCCATCCAGTGTTCTTTTTCTTTCCATCCCTCCTGCTGCTTAGGTACCAGCAAATCATGACAATGTATGGATGCCTGGCTTCTGAAACTACTGAACTGGGGCCCCAGATCTTTAACTTTCAAAGCTCTGACTGAGCTTACAAAATTGTCATTGTATGTTAAAGAAAACTTCCACGAAAACTGTTCTCTGGAGGATTCCTGTAAAATACTGTACTTAGTTCTACTTAAAGGGAAGGTAACCCAAGCAAAAATAACAGACTATTAGAATGAGGAGAGTGGATTCTAGAAATCACAGCAGAGGAAGCACATTCAGACTATAAACTCTGCTATTTTAGTAAGTTCTCTGAGAAAGCATGATTGAGTTAATCAAAAACTGAAATGTAAGAGGGGTGATCCAGCGCATGTGTGGCTTAGTAGTTATACAATTAAGGAGGTGTTCTTTAAGAACACTCATACAAAATTATGAATACAAAATTAAGAATTAATGAGTATTTATCTATAATGAGAAAAGAAATAACAAAGATTTCCCAAAGCTGACCAAAAAGATTACATATACCATAAATAAGGGGGCCCACACAAGCTTCAATAGCATCTCAGTAATCAACTTCTAATTCCAAATGATTTTCCAAGAGCATTGGAACTTTCCATCAGCAACTCTCCATTTTTAGTTAACATTTATTTTGTATTCTAATACTACCTCTCAAGCAAGTCTTTTCTATGCATGTTTAAATGTATTCAAGTCTCTTCTAGCTTAGTTTTTAACAACTTCTTTATGACTTTCATCTCTCTCCTAGTAGGACTCTAAAACTCTTGACAACCAAACTTCTCACTGACACTGTTTCTATGTCCCCTTTGGCACAAAACCCCAAAAAAAATATGACGTAAAACATATTTCAGTAAAAAACTTCAGGAAAGCAGCTCTTGCTAAGACCTACTAAGGTCAACAATAGCCTTAATATTAACATAGATATCTTTCTTTGTCTTCACTTCACTTCAAATGTATTTCAGCATAATTTGTTCTGTCAACATTCTCTCATCTAAAACACTTTCTCTTGTCTTTAGTGGTGGCAAACTCTACCTGTCTTTCTCTTATCTCTCTGGCTACTCCTTGTCATTCTTTTTTTCCCAACATATTTTCTGCCCATTTATTAAATTCTTCAAGGTTTACCTACAGTATCATTTTTTAAAAATTCTATTGTCTCTCCCTAAAAATTCTCATTTGAGTTCATGATTTCAACTGACATCTCTAGATGCACAAATTTGTATATGCAGGCCAGACTTACCTTTGAACCCCTCCATTTGATATCTCAAACTGTGTTTGACTGTCCCCATTAGACCTAACCAGTGGCACTACCATCCAATCAAGTCCTAACATGATTATCTCATGATACAACTCTGACACCTTCCTGTCTCTCACACCCAAGTTTTAATCCATAATCAAATCAGTTTATCAGTTTATCAGTTATGCCTATCAACTTTCTCCCCAATTCAAACATTGCCCTTCATATAAATTGTCACTCTAATGCAAGACACCATCTTTTATAATGAAAGTACCATATAGTAACAGACTTCTAAAGGTCTTCCTATATCTATTCTTTGTGCCTGTTTTAGTCTAGATCTTTCAGAGGAACCACAGGAAGGAGATTTATTTATAATCATACTTATACTTAGAAAAATAAACAGATTTACTATAAGGAAATGCTTCACATGATTATGGAAAGTGAGAAGTCAAAGATATGCAGTTTACAAGCTGGAAACCCAGGAAAGTCAATGGTGGAGTTTCAATCTGAGTAAAGCCTGAGATCCAGGACAGCAAATGGAGTAAGTTCCAGTTCAAGTGCAGGAGACAACTGATGTACCAGCTCAGTCAGGCACAGACAGCAAAATCTCCTTTGCTCAACCTTTTGTTTTATCGCAGGCCATCAAGGGACTGGATGAGGGCCATCCACATTAGGGAAGGCAGTCTGCTTTACTCAGTCTATGGATTTAAATGTGGTTTTTTTGTTTTGTTTTGCTTTGTTTGAGACAGGGTCTTGCTTTGTTGCCATGGCTAGAGAACAGTGGCACAATCATAGACCATTGCAACCTTAAACTCCTACACTCAAGGGATTCTCCTGCCTCAGCCTTCTGGAGTAACTAGAACTACATGCACACACCACTGCACCACTGGACCTGGCTTATTAATATTATTATTATTATTATTATTATTATTATTTTGAGTTGGAGTCTCACTCCATCAGCCCAGGCTGGAGTGCAGTGGCATGCTCACGGTCACCCCAGCATCAACTTACTAGGCTCCGGCGATCCGTCTGCCTCAGCCTTCCAAGTACACAGAACTACAGGAGTGTGCTACGTCTGGCTAATTTTTGATTTATTGTAGAGATGAAGTCTCACTAAGTTGCCTGGGCTGTTCTCGAACCCACAGGTTCAGGCAATTCACTCGCCTCGGCCTCTCAAAGTACTGAGTTTACAGGCTGAGCCACCGAGCCCAG
>CAUYQG010256536.1:0-33590 GCA_963574415.1 Tarsius wallacei
CAGTTAGAGATGACTGCCTGAAACAAGGCAGTACCCACGAAGATGGAACAGACAGGGTGTATATAAAAATTGTTTATAAAGTATAAGCAATAAGACTGGGTTACCAATTTATATACAAACCTAGAAAAATAAAAGATTGAAAACATCCAGTTTTTATGAAAACACAACTTCATTTATGATGCTGTAATTAAAAGTACAACTCAAAAAAAAAAAGTACTCAGTTTTGGAAGAAAATTAATCATTTTAGTTTTGGACAATATAGTTTCGATATACCCATGAGACACCAGTTAGCCATGCCTGATAGGCACTGATATATAGATCCAAAGTAAAGGAGCAAGATCTGTGCTAAAGATGTCTCTTTGGAAGTCATTCACATGCAAGAACTAGTGAAGTCATTAATGTGACAAAAATATTGGTTTAAAAATGTAAGGCTAAAAGGACAGAACTCTGTGGGAAAATAATATTTAACAAGTAGGAAAGAGTATCTTTAGGAAAGATATTCTACCTTTTGTAAATTATTAATTATATACACATATTATTAATTTATTTAATGATAATTAAAGATTGACAGATCTATTTTCTAGTTTTTTTTTTATATATACCGAATCAGAGTGACACATGCTGATACAAAAAACTCAGAAAACACTTATATGGAAACTATCCACATTACATTAGAGGGAAAAATTAATATAATTTTTTTAAGTATATGCCTATGTTCATAATTAAGCAACTGTTCTAAAAGCTTTACTTAAGTGAATTAACGCATACATTTAATATACTAGCTAAATCTCCAACTCAAAAATGCCTGAGTTATTTCTCCTTGACAAAATAAGCATATGTTGACCTTAATTTCTGGTCATTTATAAAATTATTGAAGATTAATATTCTGTTTACATTTTTACCAAATGATTTGTATTTAGATATAATATATTCATGAAATTAAGTAAGTCATTAAATGACATCATATTATTAAACAAACAAGCTTTTAGTAATTTTTTTCTCTAATAATATTTTTTAAGGACTACTATAAACAAAAACATTAAAACATTTTGCCTAGATTCTAGATTCCTGCAGTGTGTAAAGTTCCATGTCTGAAGTACAACTTTATTTATGTTTCTTTACAATTTTGTAAGTTTCTTTTTTATATTTTTCTTTTTACTCCTCTAGACTTTGGAATCCATATAATCAGAGTGTCTTCCCTGTGACTGCGAACTTAAGAGAGAACAGGAGATTTGAACCAGTTGTTTTGGATTCTGAGCTCCAGTCTTTTTCTTCTTTGATGTTATATTATCATTCCTGCAATTCTGGTTCTAGATCAGCCCAGTAGGCACAAATAGAATATACATAAAAATCTCCTTACTCCTTTAAATCATTCAAATAGTTCATTACATATAGTAATGAACCCACATATTACCCATATGATTTCTCAATAATTCTAACACAGACAAATATATCTTCACTGTTCAAAAACTGAGTGAATTAAAATTTGGTTTGTGCTTGGAGACTAGACATAGATATTGATATAAACATACAGATATTTGGGTATCTTTCTTATATTTCCTACTAAGTACAAATAACAAAATGTATAAAAGTTTATTCTATTTCATTTCCTGCTAGCCCCTGCTTTTCCTCTGAGGAATTGAAGTTTATGTACAAAATGTATTCAAAAGGAAGTATTGGTCTGTAAAAAGACTCTAAGTGCTATTAAGCAGAAAGTTATCATGAATAAGAAAGGAGACATAGGAAAGAAATTTTTATTTTCTTGTCTGGCCTACTCTGAAGGTCCCACTGTGCTTCTCACTGAAGCCCCTGCTCTGCTTCTCACTATTGACATGATCTTGAGGCAGTTATTTTGAGATGAAGGGCCACGTTAATATAAGAACATTATCCCAAGTGCATTCATTTTTCAAATATGAGTTTTAGTTTCCAGAGCAAGCATTGCCAATTTTGGAATGGTTTAATTTTTATCCCAGTGATTTTCTCGTATAACTCATTTAATTCTCATGAACGGAATTAAGTAAAACTAATCACACAAGAAAAAAAAATTACATGAATAAATATATGAGAGAGTGAGAAAGTGTGTGTGTGAGAAAGATAAATGCTGTTACATATCAAATGTTCCTATACGTTTTCAGTGTCTTGCAGCTGTGAAAATATAGGTATAAGTAATTACCATGCAAATGTTTGAAATTTTACTCATGTATGCAGACTATGCACCAAAGTAGCACTTTTTAAAAAGTTAAAGCAGAACTCATGACTGACTAAAGGAAGTGTCATGTTTTGATGAAAATCCTGTTTGCACTAAAATACATGATATGCTCCTGGATAAAAATTTGGAAGAACTGAACTTTTAATCATAAAATAAATATACTTAAGTTACTGAGACTTTACCTTCTTCCTCTCTGAGTTGGAAGACTTCCATAACTATGCTTAAATGTGAAGACCTCACAACTAGGATCAGTTTTCTGCAGAGACTTTTCTGGAAATTCTACACATAAGACAAACATTGCATGTCCTATATGGTGATATAGCCTACTTCCTATTTTTGAACCAGATGGGCTAAAGATAAAATTATGAAATGTACATTCCTCTGTAGTGTACTTAGCAATATATCAAATAAAACTATTAATATCTATTCATCCAATTATCTTTTGTGTTTGAAAATTATTCTTGCTGGGTCAAAAGTATTTGAAAAATAAAGACTTGGCTTTAAAGTTTTTAAAGGGGAACATTTTTATGTCCAGTGTCATATCCCTCACTCATCTCACTAACATGAAATGATGAAAAGCAGGGATTTTACACTGCTAAAGTTTTCACAAGCAATAGCTAGGAGACGGTAGAGGATAAGGGACAGTATGTGAAGCCAGAAAGTTTTTTTTCCTGTTTCCAACAAAGTATATATTTTGGAAGATATCACTTCTCTTCCTAACAGCACATGTTGTAAAAAAATTAACAAATGAAATAGCATTATTTCAATATCTTAACAGTGTGTTTATTAGATTTCTTTTAAGGAGTTTAAAAAATCCTTCTTTATGATTGGCATATTTATAGATACATATTTTGTTTCAAGCAGACAACCTACACTTTCATATGTACCAAGGGACCATCTATTTTTTTCTCCTGTTTTTAACTTTCCCTACTCCTTTTCAATTGTTGAAGTGTTACCTTGATGCCTGTAATTCCATCCTCAGATCTTTATGATTTTGTTTGTTTGTATTTTGCAATTATTCACTTTTAAAATTTATTTATTTTTTTACTAGAAAGATGTGAGGTACAATTCAGGGTTAGGTATACAAATGTTGACTGCTGGTGGAAAGATCTTTATGATTAACGCATTCATATCAATCAAACTGTGGCATCATCACTGGTTAACTTGTCTTGATCTTCCATAGTTTTATGCTTTTAGAGGTTATTTTCCTGCTTGATGCTTTCCTACTTTATTTGCCAAGTAGTTTATCAAAAGTCAATTCTATTATGAGAATTAATTGCCTCTTTCTGTTTGGTTCTATAATCCTTTTCAAATGCTGCCTTCTTAGTATTTATGTTCAACTGTCATTATATGACCAGGTGTATGTAGAACAACTGAGCATCTAGAAAATACATTCTACTCCAATCATCAAGCATAATTATGAGTACAAAATAGGCAGTAAAAAAGCTTAATGAATGGGGGAAGAGCTAGGATGTGTGTGATGGTAGGAAGGAGAGCTGTGTAGGGGACTAGTTTAGACCCTGAAACTCTAGGGAAGATGGAAGAGAACAAGGAGTCTGCCAAATATTGCCCATTTGATAACTTTGTCTATGGGAAAGAGATCATTTTAAAATAAATAAATAAAGAGCTATTTTCTTCTTACTCACATAATTTAATGTGTTATTTGAATGTAAGATTATTCAAGAAACAAATACTTTAATTAGTTATTATAATGTGTAATAAGAAATTTATTGCATTAAATAATTCCCTCTCAAAATAAGCAAATAGCAGAAACAAAACTAGATTAAACATACATTTTTGCTACAATTTTCAAAGACTTATTTTATTAAGAATGAATTATCAATTGGCCCATATATTTTAAAAATGGAATTACAATAGCTTCTATGTTTCAAAGACTAAACAAAATTGTGTCAACACATTATCAACCTAACAGAATGTTAATTTAAATAAAACAAATAAGATTTTGAAAAAAAATCAATAAGCCCCAAAAAGATGGAGGCTGTGTTTTCTTTCTACTTGGTTATCTAAGCGTGCCTCGTATATTCTAAATTCTCTTTGAATACAATTTGATCTAAGCTTAAAATAGAAATAAGACTGCATATAAGCAAACTTAATATAGTTTAGTAGTTTCAATGCATAAAATAAATAAAAATATGTATTAGATATACATATATATCTAGTTTCTGTGCTGACCTGGTCACTTGAAATATAGTTTTGCATGAACAATATTACATAGTCATCACTTTGAATTTCCTGACCTCTCTTTTCTGTTTAAATGCTGCATTCGCAGATTTTAGTAGTAAATGTTTAGTATGTCTTATAAATTGTGTTAATGTCACCTGTTTGGAAAACAACCAGTTACTCAACAGTTACTTCAGAAAGAAAAGTTTTCATTTTCTTTGAAAGGTTTTATATTGATGTTAAAAAAAAAGATGGAGATAACATTCAAGCAAAATAAACATAAATGGCACATTTACACATTTAATTTAATTTTATTTAGTTATCTGTAGCTATTAAACTAGAAATAAAAAGAAAAAAGCATTTTAATATTTATAAAGTAGGTATTTGTGGCACTCTTTAAAATTAACATAGTGCTTTTATAATTACCTTTATGCTAGCATGTTTATAATGTCGATATAAAGTTTATAATGTCAAAGAGAGACATTATAAGGCATTGTATAGGCCTGATACATGGGATCTCAATCTCAGGTTTGTTAGTGCCACTTATATTTGTATGATATAAGATCATAAACTTTTTATATTCACTAGTTCCTTATTTATGTAAAAAGAAGCAATAAAAACATAAAATATTATTTTCTATCTAATTCTATAAATCTAAATGCATATATAAATGTCAAATGAAAACAAAATAGTCATTTAAAAAATTCTTTTTTTTTTTGAGTTGGCGTCTCACTCTGTCCCCCAGACTAGAGTGCAGTGACCGCTCCCAGCCACCACAGCCTTGACCTGCTGGGCTCTGGCGATCCTTCTGCCTCAGACTTCCAAGTAGCTGGAACTACAGGCGTGCGCTTCTACGCCCGGCTAATTTTTATTTATTTATTTATTTATTTATTGTAGAGATGAGGTCTCGCCAAGTTGCCCAGGCAGGTCTCGAACTCACGGGCTCAAGCAATCCACTCACCTCGGCCTCCCAAAGCGCTGGGATTACAGACTGAGCCACTGAGACCAGCCTAAAAAAAAAAAAATTCTTAATTGTTATATGTGTTACAGTAGCCAAAACTAGATTGAAAGTAAATATGGCTAGCAATTGGGGAATGGCTATATGGTCAATGACATGTAATATAATAAATATATTTGATATTATGTGAGAAACATGTGCCTGTGCATTCTAAAATAAAAGCTTATGTATAATAACATTTGAAAATGTCACAAAAATTGATTGCATTAAGAAAGTAGTGTGAAAATAAGAGCTCGTATATAAAGAATGAACGACAACAGATTAAATTAAAAACGGTGTTATAAAAGTGTCATTTGCCCTTTGTTGCTGGGTTGTTTTTCTGTCCTATTATAGCTGGTTAAATATGAAATACTTTTAAAAGAAAAATACAGTATGAAATATTAATGTAGCAACAAATAGGGCAAAATAACTTAACCTCAGTTCTTAATTGTGAAAAACGAGCACTCTGAGCTGAATGCATTCTCACTTGGGTGTGCAAGTAGAAAAACACAATATCCTTAAGATCATAAAGAAGTCAAGAATGAATACTTCTGGATCCAACAGCCTTTGGGTTCACATTTGGCTTTACCCAAGCCTGGCTGAATTCTGACAAGTTACTTGACCTCCATGAATGTTGGCTATCTCATATGGAAATGAAGCAAATAACTTAAAATGCCTTATAAAATCAATTAGAAGTTTACCCATAAATGTGCATGGTGTTATTATCGTGATGCTAACTTATAAATACTCATTAAATATTCAATAATATCACATCAAATTTATTGGAAGATAGTGGATATTTGTTCTTCAAGAGATAAGGAAATCAAAAGGTTGTAATATGTTCACTTTAATATTATGCAGAATGTGATGTTTTATAGAGGTTTAGTAGTATTTGCTATGCAAGTTCATAGAGAAGTGGACAGGTTTAAAGGGGAACCACTTAATGCCATGTAACATGGAATGGGGTCTCTTTGGCTTGATTTCTCTATATATTGCCAAGGTGCATATGTTATTAAAAAGTAGGAAAATACGTGCATATAATATCTGTAGCAGTTAGTCATACAGGAAGATGGCTGTAACTCTAACAATTGAATGATTGCTGTAGGAATATTGGATGAAGTGAAATGGTTATAAATTGCAACAAAGGGGCCTTAGCAACAAGAATTACTTGACATCAAGACTGCATAAAAATGTCATGCAGTTATTTAATCCTAGTTTTGTCAAAGAGAGTAAATGAGGATAAGGATTTAAGATTAGGGAAGGGTGATTTATTTGTTTTTTATCACATTCATCATTCTGGGATAAAGGTGTTTATGGGTACATTGATGAGGATGGTTAGGGAAAAAAATAAGCTAAACTGATAGTATCTGTCTATACCAGACATCATCCATTTTATCCTTATAACTTTATTATTTAATTCTTTAGATAACGAGTTATGTGTGTTTGTGAACATGTGCATGAATGTATATGCATAGAATAGTCAATTTATTAAGTCCAAGAAATCAACCAAATTTTATAGGAGAAAAATGGAGAAGAGAATGGATGACATTGCAACTTAGTACCTACAAGAAACCTCTTTGAAAGTCTGGCTACAGCTTGGGTTGCATTCACTGTTCTTCACGTCAGAAAAGCAGAGGCACAGAAACAGACATATTGGGCATAATAAAGTATATGTGATGGGCAGAGAAATGAGAGTGCAGTACCATGCATTTATTTCAGCATGATCCATTTGAGATGCATGATACCATTGCATTTTTATAAGAAAAAAGCCACAAAGCAATTAGAAAATATGTTATAGAAACTAAATATATAAATGTTGTCTATTTACTCTCCAAAGAGAACTACGATTTATACTCACTTGATGGGATTAAAGGAAGGAAGAGATAGGAGAGAATTTAAAACTTAAAATATTTCTAAACTATTCAGGAAATGAGTGCATTTTAAAAACTTTTTTCATATTATTGTAGTTTCAAAGTAGGAAAGTGCCACTTTAATGGACGTTGCTTTTTTTTTCTTTTTTTTTTTTTTGAGTTGGAGGCTCACTCTGTCGCCCAGGCTGGAGTGCAGTGGCACACTCACGGCCACCCCAGCGTGGATCTGCTGGGCTCTGGGCATCCTTTCGCTTCAGCCTTCCAAGTAGCCGGAACAACAGGCACATGCTATCACGTCTGGCTAATTTTTTGATATACTGTAGAGAGGAAGTCCCACCATGTTCCTCAGGTCGGTCTCTAACCCCTGGGCTCAGGCAATCCTCTCGCCTCTGCCTCTCACAACCTGAGCCACCGCTCCCAGTCTAGACTTTGCTTTTTAAAGATTTCCCTAACTGAAGATTTTATATTTTCCATGGTCAGCCCAGTGGCTGCCTTCCTTCTCACCTCTGAACCCTCAAGAGGAAAAATAATTTTTTATTAAAATATTTTATAATATTGATTTATTTGTTGAAATTGAATCTAAAAAGAAAGGAAAATGATCTCCTACATAGAGTCAAATTTAAAGAATTTTGCTTTCTGATATAAATATGAAAGGATCCACAATTATGACTAATAAAGTTGCTTTACAATATTCCTGTCTTGAAGCTGATGGAAACTGATATCATAAGGAGTAAGCATGTGCATAGGATGAAGGGTGGGCGGAAGAGCTCTTTTTCAATTTTTTTCTAAGGACTTTTAGGTTTTCTAGTTGTCCTGACCTACCTTTTATCATATGTTAAATAAGACTACTTTTTTCTGTTTGTTAATTTGTTTTACTTCTTTTAAGCTTTCACATACACAGGAGGAAAAAATATGCCAATGTTCATTACTTTGTTGCTCATGTCTTATTTTAAGTTGAGTTAAAAAGTACTATCAGGCAATATTTTCCCTCAAGGCATTGAGTAGTTTTCTTTATCAGCATGCCCTTCTGCCAATATCTAAATATTCCTATCTGTAATCCTGAGACATATTGCAATTAGGGCATCAACTTTTTTTTGTATGTAAGGAAATCAGATTTATTCCAAAGCTTTAAAGTTCTGATTTTTTATACTATCTTTTGACATAATTTTAATAGTCAAATTATGTTCTTTTTGTATGACACTAAATACTTGAGTTTTTAATTACTCTACTGATATTTAGCTGCTATAATTTTCCATTATATCAAAGAGTCATTTGATTTAATTCCAGCATTCCCACCCACTCCCAGCCCCTGAAATACAACCTTAACAATAGTTCCTAGGTAGCTGTATACTTTATATAGACTGGCTATGGCTATCAAAGCATGAACTTAATTAAAAGCAATATCTCAAAGCTGTAATGTAAGTGGGAGGGAACGGAAATTAATGCTTTTTACGAAAGTTATTATAACAGATTCATCTCTTTAAATCAAATCAAGTAGTTCTCAGCATGGGGAATTATTAAAAAATATCAGAGCCAATGACTAATATTCACTGAATATAGGAAACATTCCCTACTCAGATATATTGGTGCATAATCAAACAACAAAAAAGTCAAATTCTGTGACAATTAAAAAGATGAAAAAAAAAAAAATCTGAGCAAGTGCCCAAGTGCCCGTCTTATGAAGTGTTAATCATATCTACCCTACCCCTTGGGAATGGCAGGACTGTGATATTAGATATTTAGCTCTTCTGAAAGATTTGTTACATTTTAATGTTGGCCAAATGGTTCCAATTAATGAAAATCACACATGAAAATGAGTGATTTGATTGTAACAGCAACACTATATTGACCTAACAATATGTGAGTTAAATTTTTGCTTCATGTAAGAAAGCAGAAAGATATTTGGGGGAGCAGTGTTATCCAAACAAAAGTCATAGCACTTTAAATAATTAACCCTTATAAATTCTATGACCTTGGACAAGTGACTTTAGCCTTAAGATATTTATCTTCATTTCTTTTTCTCTCATCTGTAAGAGGAAGAAATAAAAAAAACAAGTTTCAGAAGAGCTAAAAGATGGAAATTTGAAATGCAGAGCATGATCTGGTGCTCTATATTGAATTTTGTAGTTGCTTTTACAGCTGCTATTGCTCCCACTGCAACTCCCACTACAAATGTTGCTGTTGGTAATGTTATGACTATCACTTTTTGCACTAGGGATCAATTTCTCTGGATACTGACAAAATGGCTAATTATTTACAATTTAAAACAGCCAAACATAGTTGTAGATCTAGCCTTGAACTCCTCTTTTAAAATACTTTCTAAAAAGTGATATGAAGTTAATGGGATTTTTTTCTTATGGTCCCTTAATGATCTCTGAGTACTGAAGTTTTAAAAGCCATGCAAAGATCTACTGTGCTGAGATAAATTTTATTTTCAGAATTCACATATTTTAATTTACTATCCAAATGATGGCTTTGAAACATACGGAATTAAGAGTGTGAAAGGAAATACTTCCTTATTTACTCCTTGATTTTATAAGAAACGAGATTTAGAGTTTGAATGACTTGACCAAAGTATACACTATTCAGAACAAGTTAGAATTAGAGCCATTTCCCCTACGAGAAGTTGGTGCTTTCAAATAAACCAGTGACTGCCTAATAGTATGATAATTTGTTTTCATCCACCTTGTTTCATGATTATGCATTGATGCAGACAATTTCTGCTTCAACTTTCACCAAAGATTAAGGTGGCTTAATTATTGTATTGAAAGAAAGAACTCTACCAAGCTTCTAGAAGATATTTTCTTTAGGTCTCCTGATGACCCAGTGACTCATGCTTCTCAGAGATATATGATATTGATATTCACAACAAACAAAACATCTTTCCCTGTATCATTGGATCTTTCATTTATCTCTCCTTTTCTAAATTTTAAGAATCTCTCCTGAGTACAGTCCCAACTGAAATTACAATTTGTCTTATTCCACTCAATAAAAAAAGAAGTTTAATATAAGTTTCTATAAGATATTTTCAGCTCTTCTGTTCTTCTATTTGAGAAAGAAGATTGTTGGAGAGGAGCTTTAAGATTAATTGGTTTCTAACCCTAAGTAATCTCTGCACATATTGCATATTAACCAACTACAAATAATAAGACTTGCCATTTAAAAATATTATTTTTGAGTCATATATTTATATTGTGAAACATATAAAACATATTTAAAAAGCATTACCTAGACCCTTAATAAAAAAATATAATCATATTAATATTGATAATATTATAATCACTATAATTAATTATTTAAATTATAATTATTATTACTGTATAAGCTACTTAGTCTTAGTATTTGTTGATAGCAATGTAACATATGTAAAAGATAAAAATTTTTAAGTAAATTTATTATTATAGTTCAGCTCTTTGTGAATCTTGACATAACTTAAACAGAATACATTTGCCAGAGATGATGTAGTCCAGATAACATTGATATTTTATTACATCTTCAGGCTGTGATTGTCAGTTCATGCGCTTCTTGGTTTGTTCTAGCTTTTGGAAAAAGTACATATAAAGATACGAATTCTGACAATTAAGTTCACGAACTTGCCACTGTGTGCTTGCTTTGGTAGCACTGTACAAACAACTCAATAAGGTTTCATAACTTTGGTATATCAGTGTCTCAAAACTGAGTTAGTGTCAATATGTGCAGGTCTCTCACTGAGTGGCATTCATTATTTTAACTACATGTTTTTTTGTGCCATCTTTAGAATGTCAGAGCTTGAACTAGATTAATGAACAAACATTACATTTCTTTTTAAATTTAGCAAGAGTGGAAGTGAAATCAGGAACATGTTAGACCAATTTTATGAGAGTAATGAGAGTTTAGCCAGTTAACAAATAACTGTATTGGAGCACCCTGATCTGGCCCACAGTAACTTTTTTCTTTACCCGAAGATAAAGGAAATATTGAAAGAACAACATTTTGATGCCATTCATGATATCAAGGGTAATACAACAATAGTTCTGATGGTCATTACAGAAAAAGAGTTCCAAAATTACTTTTGTGGGTAGACTAGGTACTGGTATTAGTGCATAGCTTCCCAAGGGGAGTGCTTTGAATGTGACCATATTCAGCAATGAGATTTGTGGTACTTTTTCTAGGAAGTGTTCACAAACTTCATTATCAGACCTTGTATATATGCAGATATTTAAGAGATGATGATGATGATAAATACACACACAGACAGATAAAAGAGAGAGACAGAGATGACTCTTTAGGCTCCTCCAATTTTTTCCCCTAAGTCAGCCAGAGTGGGTGTATTTTCTGATAAGTCTTTGTGCTTATTGAATTTCTGATAAATCTTTGTGCCTATTGAATTTCATAGTCTCATTATACTTTGCTCAGATTCTTCCATACTCAATAACTTGAACAAAAAATCTGAAATTTTCTAACTTAAAATCCAGATATGGATGGATGCTCATTTTCCCTATCACTGTCAAAAGTGGTGATAACCAAAAGTTGCTATTAACATTGACAATGGTATTTTAAAGTCATAAATTGTGAATCAAAACAGAAATGATGTGTTACAATGGTGGCAAGTTAAAGTAATCCACCATCATTTAGCTAATATGGGTCAGAGGTCAAGATTTTGAAAATTTCATGTCCCTCCAAACTTATTTCCAATTCTCAAATGCTGTTAAGAGCCCATAAAAGTAATGATTTTACCTTAACAATTTTACATCTTACATATGTGAAATTACTCTCAAGAAATACCAAGACAGACTAGTTTATATAATGGTCAGAATTACATTTCAGTCATTTAAAAGACTAAAAGATAATTCTTGGCTTATGCTACATGTGCACAACTAGTCAACTAGGTTATTTTTGTGTACTTGTTCTTACACTGGAATCCAAACTGACAGAGTGATCATTATATTCTGAAAAGAGGGAAAGAAAGAATGGTGAAGCATGTGCTGACTTGTAAAATTTCTGCCAGAAGGGACATATATTACTTCTGTATATGCTCAATTGGACATACTAAGTTATATAATCTGACTTAAAGTGGATAAGAAAGATGAATTCTACCGTGTGTAAGAAGAAGAGAAAGCCAGAATATTTGTGAATAGCCACATATGTAGAAAGCATGACATATTTCATCTAATCTGTTTTACTCATAGTTTCATTAAAATATTACCTCTCAATATAACCATTCACTATTATTTTAACTACTAAGTAGTATTCACTTATAAGAATGTATACCATAATAT
Organism: Tarsius wallacei; assembly: GCA_963574415.1. NCBI lineage: Eukaryota > Metazoa > Chordata > Mammalia > Primates > Tarsiidae > Tarsius > Tarsius wallacei. The sequence goes on from CAUYQG010256536.1 coordinate 12,517, forward strand.
TACAGATTTCTTAGTTTTTGTTTAAAGTTTTATTTACATTTTTCTAAATTATAAATAATGCTCCTGCATACTTTCTTTTATATACTGTATAAAATTATTTCTTCAGGCTATATATTTCTAGAAAAATTGCCAAATCCAGAGTATTGCTTAAATTACCCTTCACGGTGAACTCAAATTATAGTCCCACTATAAGCAGTGTTAATTTCTTTACACCTCTAAAAATGAGAATTGTAGAATTTATGTTATCTTTTTTCACTCCAATTTGTAAGGAATGCAGTTTGATTTTTTTAATATGTGTGATGTTGCTTACTTGTAAGGTTTAATATTATTAGTTATGCTTTAGTAATTTGGATTTTCTCTAATGTGAATTCCTTCAAGTTTAAAAACTAATTTCAATAGAAATTACAATAAATTACATATTCTTTATATAACATAGGTATATATAATAGCTAAAAGTATTAAGAAGTGCAATTATAGCCTGTCTATTAATTTTTAAATTTCAACAAAATTAAAACACAATGAAGTATTTTCTACAATAAATATTAATAAAAGAAGATCATTTTGAAGCAAAATTTACTTAAAAACTATTGTGAAAATTCACCACTTCATCATTTCCTTTAAGCTCAAGCTTATTGAAATAGCTAAAATTATAATTTTCCTATCAAGATAAGACTACCTGAGGATATAATAGGATAGGTAGATAATAATACAGAGAAAATTGTTTTGTCACATTTATGTAATTGCTTTTGCTTAAAATTCACTTATAAACTTTGTTCTTGTGTGTTTTTAGCTTTTGGATTTTTTTTAGGTGAATCATTTTAAGCGATATATGAATCGATATTGATTTTAGCACCCTGCTATATAGACCTATTGACTCTTAATTTTAAAGTTTAATCTATTTAAATGTATTATTTCACTGATGCACATTCTGTATACCATTTTAAATTTTATTCTTATTATTTTTAATAGCATTCTATTTGAGTGATTATGGCAAAATTGTGTCCTTTTTCTGTTGTTTTTTAAAGGGCAGTTTGATTGCAAGAATTTCTTTTTTTTTTTTTTTTTTTTTGAGTTGGAGTCTCACTCTGTCGCTCAGACTGGAGTGCAGTGCCGCTCCCGGCCACCGCAGCCTCGACCTGCTGTGCTCCGGCGATCCTTCCGCCTCAGCCTTCCGAGTAGCCGCAATTACAGGCGCGCGCTACCACGCCTGGCCAATTTTTTTTTTTTTTTGATTTATTGTAGAGATGAGGTTTCGCCTGCCCAGGCGGGTCTCGAACCCCCGGGCTCAGGCAATTCACGCACCTCAGCCTCCCAAGGCGCGGGATTACAGGCTGAGCCACGGAGCCCGGCTGCAAGAATTTCTTAATTCTTTCCTCTGTTGTTGTCTGACTATTGTAATGTGTATAATTAGATTTCTTAGCCACTGAGAAGAAAGACAATAGAAAAAAATTATAAAATAAGTTATAATTCTTATATTTATACAAAAGGTGTCTGATTTCATGGGTTTTGCCCAGATTATTTTCCATCACATGTATAATCTAAAAAAGGCTTGATGACTGGCAGCAGTTTTCTATCCTTGAGCCACTTTAGTTCTAATTCAATAAATAGTTTTGAGTACACTATTTGCTGAGACATTGAGGTAGATAAAAATTTATGAAATCATAATAAAATTATAGAATGATGTTTTATTCTTTGTGATTCTTGAAAGCATACAATTTCATCACAAAAATTTTATAATTTTATAAAATTATTTTTAAAATTTGTTAATTCTTGAGCCATGCTGAATAACTTGAAATTGTTCTAAATTTCACAAAACAGGTGACAATATTTATTGAGTCATTTTCATATGCAAAGTCTACACCCTGAAAATTTGAGTTGCTCAATAACATGCCTGCCTATAACTTTTCACTAGACCATCCACAAACTTTATCATCAGATTCACATATCCTATTTTGGAGAATATGCCTGTGTTCATATATTTAGATGCAACTTTAGAAGTATCCAGGACTGAAGTCTGGGTTTTTTTTTTAGTTGGCGTCTCTCTCCTTCGCCCAGGGTGGAGTGCAGTGGCCTTCCAGTCACAGTTGACCAGCTGGGCTCTGGCGATCCTTCCACCTCAGCCTTCCAAGTAGCCAGAACTACAGGCATGAGCTACCATGCCCAGCTAATTTTTGATTTATTGTAGAGACAAGGTCTCACCAAGTTGCCCGGACTGATCTCAAACAGGGCAAAACTACCATAAATGATCACAAAATGTTTGTATAAATAAATTTTAAATTGCAACCATAATGCAAACCAACTTCAAAAGGCAATGAAAACTGCATAAACAAAATGCATTTTAGATTTTAAAAAATTACACAATTTTATTTTTTTTCTAAAATCTTTGAAATCTTGGGTTCTGTTAATATCACACTTACCATTAATAAAGTTTGTTGTGCTTTAAAATTACAAAAAGTATTCAAAATTTTTATAAAAATATTTTAAACACCATATGTGGAGATTCATTTATAAATGTGGTGAGTCTAACCATGTGCAAATTAGTGATTTACTTGCTTTTTATAATCACCATCAAGCAATCATATCAATGCTTGCTATAAGACTTAGCCACTTGTGTGGTAAAAATGTGCAGAGTTTTTGTTTTGTTTTGTTTTATTCTTTCGCTCCATGTCTAGAAATGTTATCTTTGAGAAACATAAGAAACTACTCAAGATTTACTCAGTTGTTTTTACGAATTAATGATTTAAAGGAAGATGTAGACAGTGAGTAAGTGAGGTTGGCTGATACTATTAAGCCAGGATACTATTGAGTCCAGATAAAGCCAATAGGATGGCCTAGCATTATAATTTAAAAATTCCATTAAATGTATTTAGAAATATGTTGGTAAAAACAATTTTTCACAATTTCACTCTGATATTTAGAGAGCTATTAAAAGTAAAAATTGCTTGAGTGACTTTATACGATGTGCCATGGATGATATAGATACTTCTCAGTATATAAAAACCCCCAAAAAACCTGAACATAATGTAAAAACAAACAAAAAACTATATATTGCTTTTAATTTGGTGATTTCAGCTAAGGAGTATGTCATCAGGTCAAAAGAATCTTGTCAATACGCATACTTACATTTATGAGAAAAGAGGTGTAGAAATATATTAGAAAGATAGTGTTTTCCTATTTTTCAGAAATAAGAAATTAAGTGGAAACTGAATGAGTCATGAGAGTTTAAGAAAGATGTAGGAAGAATTGATACATATTTTTCTTTACTGTTTTTACAAACTATGCATGAAATGTTTAGAAGAAATTAATATCAAATACATTTGAGCAAATAGAAGGAAATACTTTACACAGCATTGTGGAAATATACTGCCATCAGAAGGTCACAGAGTCCAAAACTGCAACTGATTAATAGGACCACTAATAATATTTGTATTGGCCAACACAGGGGAGTTGGGGCCAGCTCCATGTTAGCTTCAGGGATTTTTCTCTGAACCTCATCCAAAAGCACTTTCTAGCTTGGGGGCCCTGAATGTGCTTAATTAACTCCGTCTGACCCAGACACACAGAATAAAGGCATCAATCTATCAGACTTGGCTTTCTTTCTTCCAGGGAGTTGTAGGTGAAGGTCTTCTACCTATTTTTGGACTAATAAAAGCAAATTGCCTCTTCCTCCAACACATATACACTCTCATAGCAATGAGGAAAACATGGTGTTTAGCACTTTGATCCACACTGATGAATCTATAAAATTTTCTGCCCTGCCTCTATGGAAACAATATCCTGTAATAAACAATGTATAGACTGGAGTCAGAAAATCTGGAAGACAGTATCTTTGCTGATAAGGTATCTCTGAGCAAAACACTGAACATCTTGGAGTTTGAGTTTTCTCTATTAAAAGAAAATGAAAATAATCATAAGAAAACTTCACCAGGGATATAACCCCCAGGTCATTAATAAAACATTCTAAAATTAATTTATGTTTGTTGAAAATTTTCTGAATAATTAAGGAATTTTCTACTACTTATGAATATAAAGCAAGATTTGGACCTTCCTTTCTTTTTCTCTTTCTTATGAGTTTTTTTGTTTGTTTGTTTTCTGAATCCCTAAGTTGTTCACTGGTTGTCAAAGTCTGTGATACTCCCTGCCCTACCGATACACATGTACATTATTTTATTTGGGCTTATCAAAGAGAATTGCTGTATTAAGTAATGAAATGAAGCCAAGTAAATAAAGGTTGATACTGGAAAAATGTCCTACAAAGAAGCATGCTTTACTTGGCTTCATAGTCTTATTTATCCTTCCAAGGATTTACTTTTTCCTTTGGTATTTTTCTCTTTGTACCAAGATTGCTTCAGTAGTTGGTTGCACTAACTATGGGCCACAAATGACTAAATTATAGGTACTTTAATTTTTGTGATAGGGGAAGTAAAATAAGCAAAAAATAATTGAACCATCTTCAACAGTATAGGTGAAGTACCTGCCTGGTGAGATACATTTCTCAACTCTCTTCTTCTCCTATGATCTTTGGGCATCCAGGGAGAGGGGGGTTATGTGATAGAAAAAAAACTATAGAGTAGAAAAGACCTAGTCTCTGAAATAGCATATAAAGAACTGCCTGTCAAATGTAACACTTATATGGGACAACTTTAAGAGTTAGAAACAAACTTTTATATTTTAAGCTACTGAAATTGTGGGGTTTATTTGTTAAAACTACAAACATGTTACAGCTAATACCCAATTTTATAGCTTAAGTAAATCTATCTGAAGCAAACAGGGCACTTATATGTGCTAGAGAATAATAGAAAAATATGTAAGAGATGGAGTTTGGTAATCTGAATTTCCAAAACTGCAATTTACAAACAGCATTTCTGCTGCATCCCAGCTTTTGCTGTGTGAAGAACGTCATCTTAGCACCTTCCAATTCAAAAGCCAAACACCAGACACCTACCATCCAAACTACAAAATGCAGGAGACTGAAACCCAAAGAAAAATGAATATTTTTATCTACCTATATAATCTTTACTTTATACATTTTCATCATTGCTAATATCAGCCTCCTCCCAATGTGAATGCAAGAAGAGATGGCTACCTCTTAGGGAAATAATAAGTCTACTCATATGGTCATATTCTAATTTACAGCTAATGATAAAATAATTACTATCTCAACATTGCAAGACACCCCAACATTTAAACTAGAGAAATGTTTTTAAAAATACAGGGTCAGGAGTATAATTTCTTTTTTTTTACATTTAAAAAAAATTTTATTATAAGGATGTGGGGTACAATTCAGGGTTAGCTATACAAATGTTGATTTGCAGGTACCCTTGATAAGGTATGCCTCTCCCTTCCCTAGGAGTTTCCCTCAGTTTCCAATCCCCCCCTTCTCCCCTGACAGTTTCCCACTACTGCCAATCACTTTCTTATAGTATTATAATTGTTCAAAGTCCACTTATGAGTGAGAACATATGGTACTCTCTTTGTATAATTTCATTAGAGCTTATTATCATTTTATGTTCTAAAAATTTCTGACTACCTAAGACAGAAGTTTTCTGTAAACTTTCAGAAGATCACAGAAAATTTATCTTGTAGATAGCCGGAAAGTAAATATTTTAGGCTTTGCAGGACATACTCTCTTAATCACAACTACTCAACTCTTCTATTGTAGCATGAATACAACTATAGACAATACATAAATAAATGAGTGTGACTGTTTTCTACTAAAACTTTACTTGCAAAAACCGGCAGTGAGCTGGATTTAGTCTACAAAGCATAGTTGACCAACACCTGATATAAGAAATTAATTCATTCAAAGCCCTATTTTTAAAAGTCCTATTCCCTTCCAGTGGTCTATTACAATCACAGATTGATGTCTGAAAATTCCATCTTTATGGAGTGCTGTAAATTGGGCTTTGTGGCTCCCAATTTAAAAAATCAACCCTCTACTTTCAAGTTCAGACTCAATAAAAATAAAACAAGTAAGGCAGTAGATGGAGGCTAAAAATATCATTCTATTGCTGATGTTATTGATGTTTGAATATGTGGCTTGAGTTTTTCAAAATGACATGTTTTATGAATTCCAGAATTAGATAATTGGCCTACTGAATTAGGAAAGATAATGGGCCATCATAAGTTTCCATTGTTGAGAAAGACTCTTGTAAAAGTTAAAAAGTGGAGGATTGGAACAGAGCAAAGGGTATGTATGTGGAATGCAAGCTCAGTTCAAAAATAAAAAAGAGAAAGAAGTAACTACAAATCACAAGCTTTTCATTAGTTTGATTTATTCTAAATGCTATTATGCTAATCAAGCCATTCATGCCCAAAACATTCTTGTCTGAAACCAACAAGATTGGGGGTGGAAAGTGGAAAGTAAATAAGTCATCTTTCAGGGTAGTCTGTTCCCAAGAGTTAAAGAAATTTGTCCATTTAAAAGCAAGATGCAGAATAAAATATCAGTTGCACTGCATAATATGGTTTCTGTAAACCATCAAGATCAAAGTCAAAGAGACTAATGGACTAAAGTTTAATATTTATCTAATGCCACAGGATTTAGCCTTGAACCAAAGACACTTTTGTGTCTTTCAGTTGATTTCTTATATATTTTGCCTCAACGTATCAGATGTTGAGGTTCCTATCTTCTTGTAGTACCAAAAAAATGCTTCTTTGGATACAGCTTCTGGTATCTAACTTGTTATAAAAACTCTTCTACACCTTGTCACATCCCCAGCAGAATTAATTGTCTGCCCCTTAGTGTTTCATTAAACACTACTCAAAATGCTAGAAAGCAAGTTTTAATATATATCTGTTTTTCTTTCCTCTGTTGATCAAAATGCTCTATATTTATTAAGTGTTATTCATGGTCAGTAAGGAAAGCCAAATATGTATGACTATTTATGATATCATATATATGAATTATGTTAATATATGTTTATAAATAAATATAATATTATTAGTTTAGTAAGAATATGTGGTATCCTATAAGGAAATATGAAAAATATTAAGATTTAAGTATCATGAAATTCTACATGTGATTGGGATTTGGATATTGGGAGCAAAGGTTAAGAACCTTCCAATAGCTCTCATTATTGCAGCTATATCTTCATTATTAAAACTGTGTAGATAAAATACAGCATATATATACTGTAATTTAAAAATGGGAGATAGAAATTTAGGAAGAATGTTTAAGAAAATAACTAATAGGATTGTAAAGGTATGTAAAGTATGAACAGTCATGGATTTTGCTTATATGAGATATTAAGCAATGTTTGATCCTATAAATGCTTAAAATTTGTATCCAGATACTTCCTTATTTATTTATGCATCTATTTATTTTTTGAGTTGGAGTCTTCCTCTGTTGTCCAGACTGGAGTGCAGTGGTATGATCAAGGCATAATATAGCCTCGGCCTCCTGGGCTCAGACAATCCTTCTGCCTCAGCCTTCCAAATTGCTAGCATTACAGGTGTGAGCCATAGTACTTGGCCAATAGATTCTTAAGAATTGCTAAAAATAATTTATCTTTTATCCATGTGTATTTTAGTAATTTAAGTTTTTAAAAAATATTTAGGATCACCTACTAATAGTTGTTATATTTTATCATAGTATTTGAATGTTCATGTCTGTTTATATACAACTTATGTTTAAATTATGCTATCAACCAAAATTTAAAAAAAAACATAAAAAACTAGTGTTCTGAAGAATTCTCCATATTTTTGTCACTGTTGATATATTTTTGAGGAAAATAATGTGTTAAATGCCATGAACATATTTATTTTTTATTAAAATATGATATTTACTAGAAAATAGTTTCTATTCAGCACATACTATATACCAGAACCCATGCATTTGATTTCATTGAGTAACATCACAACTCTTCATTTAACAATGCCCACTGACAACCAATTTAGTGTCAACAAGCAAAGAAACAGAGTAAACTGACTTTACTGTTATGGAGTTCCTAAGTGTCTCAAAGCAAAGAGATAGAGAAACTGATTCTACTGTTAAAAAATGAACACCATGATGATGTTACTGATCTTACATTTCAAAATATAAAAGTGATAATTAGATGTATGCAAAACTTTTAAAAATGTATTTAACAAGTATTTCTTGAACTCAACATGTGCTGCATTAGGTTTTATTCTAATGCATATATTTATAATTTTTGAATAAGAATAAAAATTTAGTCTTGAAAGATATTCAACTAGGAATTTAAATCTGTTACCTTTGTTATAAATATACTTTTTCTTATCAAATTTAAATAAATCCCAGCTCTATTTGCATATTCCCAGTCAGAATCTTTTACCTGAAAATCAATTTGGGGAAATAATGGAGCATTTCCATAAATGAGAGATAAGTTAAAAGATTAGGTAACTTTATAAAATTCTATTTCACAGCTTCTTTTATTACCTATTGCTGCACATAAATACCCTTCTTCTGATCAACTATTGGATACTTGCAATTTTTTTTCCCTTAACTTTTAAATGGTATCATAATCTTGAGTGGCCCATTTTTTTAAAAAAATCACTATTTCTTAGAATAAAATCTAGTCTATCACAATTTCATTTCAACTTGATATGAAAGTATCAAGAAACACAATTTTGAAAAGGGAATATTTTTAAGTACTGACATCAGTATGAAACAATGTAACGGAAACAGTTTCCATTCATATTTTAATTTGTGAACATACTGCTGCAGAATTTTTGCTGTTTGTTTCCCCAAAGCAGGCCATATTGTATATTATTAAAAATTAAATATTATTATCTTCTATAGTTCACTGAGTACCATTTATTTAATTTACTTTTCATAAACATGTAATATATTGATTCAAAAAGTTATAAAATGTAATACTCTTAATATAGCTATATATAATACATATAACTTAAATATAATATACAGATGTAGAGAGAACTTAAGTAATGTGTACTATATATATACATATATATGTATATATATATATTTAAAATGTCAATAATTTGAAAATAAGAAATTACTAAAAGAAAAATTCCATGAATTACTATGGATAGTGTACAATAAACAGATCTAAAAGAACATTAAAAGTTAAGCAAACTTGTTGGGATCTTTTGAGGTTTTGCTTAATTGTTACTTATTTAAAGAATTTGTTACAGAATCTCTTTTTGCATGTGATTGGAAAGGGGAAGATTCACAGGTGAAGAGTATACATATAGATTATATGAAGATTATATGAAGAGTATACATCAAGATTGAGAAGAAGAATGTGAATTATATTGCTTTTTTTTTTTTAAAAAAAAGAGAGATTCTATGTTTTCACAGTTATACTTCATTATTAGGCAACAGTTGTTAAAGCTGGATTCATTTATATTTTCCTAATTTACTCTGCCAGTCTTATCTATTAATGCTAGACTTTATGAAGAACACTTGTGATTCTTAGCTGGCACTTAGATTCTTAGATGGTACTATCACACCAAGTAAATAGAATTACCTTGATTAATGTGAGGATGTTCAAATGCTGGTTGACAATTATATGGTATGAGTTCACCATAAGCTTCAATGATATCCCTGAGTACAAACACCTCAGCAAGAACAATTGTCGGTTTCTGATTTATGAACAAAGCTGTAAGTACAGAGTCAGCTTCTTTTTTTTCTGATAGTAGTTACAGGATAAGAAAAAAAGGTAAACTATGAGAAATATGTGAAAAATAGGTAATGTGGACATAATATAATCTAAATATGTTATGCATTAACTGCCCAAAATTGGGCTAAGATGCAACATTGTCAAAGTTATCAGTGGGCATCAGGAGGTCAACAAAGTTTATAAAGCCTCTCTGTTCACCTTAGTTTACACTAGAACCCCAGAAAGTTCTAACTCCTGAGCGGAGGAATGAGAGCAGATTACTATTTATACAAGTGATACCTCCATGTTCAAACCACACAAATAGAACTTCTTATAAATATTACTCTGTCTTTTGGAAGATGTAGGAACTGTTTGAACATCTATACAGTGTAATTATAATTTTAAATTGATAGTTTTGTTGCTACAATATAAATTATAATCCTTTCTAATTTTTAAGTTATATTTAATTTTTCATTTTAAAGATGGGGGTACAATTCAGAGTTAAGTATACAAATGTTCATTATGCAGGTCCCTTGTTGATGAGGTGTGCCCCCCTCCCCCAGCAGAATCCCACTACTGCCAATCCCGCCCACAGCACTCCCCTTTCCCCCACTGCAACCAATTTCCCACTACTGATAATCCTTTTCTTATAGTATTATGATAATTGTTCAAGGTCACTTAAGAATGAGAACATGTGATACTTAGTTACTTGTTTCTGAGAAAGATCACTCAGTATTATAGACTCTAAGTGCATCCAAGTTGCTGTGAAGTTCATAATTTTGTCCTTTATTTCGTAATATTCCATCATGTCTATGTACCACATTTTTTAAATCCAGTCCCCTTTCGATGGGCAGCACGGTTGGTTCCATGTTTTTGCTACTGTGAACAATGCTGCAATAAACATGCGTGTGTTGGTATCTTTTTCATAGAGTGATTTGAGTTCCTCAGGGTATATTTCCAATAGGAGGATTGCAGGGTCATATGGACGGTCAATTTTTAGACCTTTTAGGAATTGCCAAACTGTTTTCCACAACAGTGTAGAAGTGTTCCCTTTTCACTGCATCCTCTCCAGCATCCGTTGTTTTTTGAGTTATTGATGATGGTCAACCTGATTGGAGTTAGATGGTATCTCAATGTGCTTTTAATTTGCATTTCTTTAGTGACTAGTGAGACTGAGCATTTTTTCATGTATCTGTTGGCTGTTTGTATGTCTTCTTTTGAGAAGTGCCTATTCATATATTTTGCCCACTTTGTAATGGGGCTGTCTGTTTTTTTTCTTTTTGGTATGCTTGAGTTCCTTGTGGATCCTAGATGTTGAGATCTTTGTCAGATCCACAGTTGGCAAATATTTTTTCCCAGTCCATGTGCTGTCTCCCTAATCTTTTAATGGTTTCTTTGGCTTTGCAGAAGCTTTTCAGTTTGATGAGGTCTCGCTTGTCTATCTTATCTCCTATGGCATTGACACTTGGGTTTTGATCAGGAATTGGTTGCCAGTTCCAATTTCCATAAGGGTGTCTCCTGCATTTTCTAAGGTCCTTGTAGCTTGAGGTTTTACTCTTAGTTCCTTGATCCATTTATAGTTGACTTTTGTGTTGGTGATAGGTAGAGGTCTTGTTTTAATCATCTGCTGGTGATCAGCCAGTTTTCCCAGCACCATTTACAGAATAGGTTCTACTCTCCCCAGTGGTGGGTGGTGTAGGATTTGTCAAAGATGATTTGGTCGAGAAATTGAGGTTTTGCCTCTGGAATCTCTATCCTGTTCCATTGGTCTATATGCCTGTTCTTGTACCAATACCAGCTGTTTTGATTATTGTAGCTTTATAATAAAGTTTAAAGTCTGGGAGTGTGATACCTCCCGCTTAGTTATTTTTTTGCTGAGGATTGTTTGGCTATTCCTCCATATTCAAACCCCACAGATAGAGCCTCTTATAAATATTACTCTGTCTTTTGGATGATGTGGGAGCTATTTGAACATCTATACAATGTAAAATTATAACTTTAAATAGTTTTGTTGCTATAATATAAATTATAATCCTTTCTGATTTTTAATATCAATTTTTTGTTGTTGTTGGACTCTCACTCTGTCACCCATACTGGAGGGCAGTGGCCACTCCCAGCCACTGTAGACTCAGCTTGCTGGGCTCTGGCAATCCTTCTGCCTCAGCCTTCCAAGTAGCTGGAACTACAGGCGCGTACTACCACATCCGGCTAATTTTTTATTTATTGTAGAGATGAGGTCTCGTCAATTAGCCCAGGAGGGTCTTGAACTCGTGGGCTCAGGCAATCCATTCACCTCGGCCTTCCAAAGTGCTGGGATTACAGCCTGAGCCACCAAGCCTGGCCTAATATCAATATTTTAAAATGTCAACATAAAAACAAAAATAAAAAAACTTTCTTTTCAATGGGCAATTATGAGTGGGTAGGAATGATAACATTTTAAATTATGCAACTGCATGGATAGATCAAATGAAATATTATCTTTGAACTATCCTGTTCCTCTATGAAATACTTTTCCATTTAATTCTTTGAATCAGAGTATGACTAAAACGAAGATGAAAATAACTCTTGGTCAACTTTTGTTAGCAGTGAATCATCATTTGCTTTTGACATATGGCACATGCAAACTATGAATCTCCATAAATGGCAAAGCCCATAACCAATTAATATTGTACTAGAAATAAAGCATCGTTAGCCAGCCTATATCCTTTTCTAAATGATTCTCACTCTACTCACTTACTGACCTGTGAAAGAAGATCCAATGACCAATTCTTTCAATGCAGCTGAACCAGAGGACACAGGACTCAAGGCTTGCAAATCAGTATATCAGACAATCCTATTTGATCTGATTTTCCACAACTGGCTAAACCAACACATAAAAATAGCAGTCACTGAGCTCTTACTGTGTCTCAGTTACTACTGTAAGCACTTCGGATGTAATAACATTTATTCATCATATCGACTCTCTGACAGGTTATAAATAGTGCTCTCATTTTATAGATGTGGAAATAAATTCAAGAGAAAGACATCCTTTCTCAGAAAGTAAACTAAGGATATAAAAGCAGTTAGGAAATAGAGCTAAAGCTAAAAGATAATATATGTAGTCAAAGAAACTCAAAGTTTTGAAAAAACATGTTATAATTATGATGAGGCAAAAGCTATGATTGAGCATAAGCTATAAAGTAAACACATGCCCTCACACACTGGAGGGAAAGAAGGAAATTGTAATACAAGGTAAAACAATGTTTAAGGAGTAATGGTGGCATGTTAACACTGGATATTAGACTGAAAGCCCATAGCTCAGTTTTACTGCTCTTACTGCTTTTCTTGAGGCCAGGCTGTTTAGTTTTTTCTTATAAATGTCGCTAAAATTCTGTTTTTCATAACCACATGAATTTAATTAGATAAGTAAAGTGCCAAGGTATACATTTCTTTGAGTAGAATAAAAAAACAAAATAATACAAACATGTGAAGAAGTAAAACTTAGGGTTGTTTTTAGCAAAATAAAATGGAATGAAGCAATTATCATTCAAATTAACTAGACAAGTTATAGCACAGTAAAACTGACGCTTTTTGGTGCCAACTATAAATCTTTTACTTACTAGCTGTGGGCTTTTTAGCAGGTTACCTAATTTCTCTTGCATCTATTTCCACATCTATAATATGGGAGTAAGATTCATAACCTGTCTCAGAGTTGATATGATGAGTAAATGATATTACACCTAAAGTTCTTGGAGGAGTACCATAGACATAGTAAGAGCTCAGTGAATGTTATTATTGTGTTATCAAAATCACGTGCTTTAAAATACTTGTCATCTGTACATTTGACCACAAACACTGTCTTAATATCTTTGCATAAGAAAATGATACTTTGTGTCATAATAGACTAAATAATGTTTTTGATTCTGTAAGTATTTATTCACATAAAATTAGTTCATATGGTTTATACAGATTTTGGCAAATGAAGTCAAGATGCAAATTTATTGTTTTTACAGTGGAGTTGAACATGGGAATAATATTTATAACTCCTTTTCTAAGAGGAAGTAACTATTGGCTATATATAGTTCAAGTCAGGAACAGATGCACTGAATAAGAAAACTACAGAGTATAAACTTTCAGCCATTTCATTCCATGGAAGACCCAGAGTCAAAGGGAACACTTCCACTTACTGTGAGTCCCTGCATTACTCTGAATTATTATACCTCTGTCTAGTAAAATATAAAACTTACTTGCAAATTAAAACTTTCCAATTTACTATTTATTGTATGGTTACCATATAGTCTGCTACTTAAATGGGAAGGTTTAAAAGAATTTGTGAGAGAGCCAGAGTTTGTGAATAGAGTGAACCAGAAAGGAAGATAAATTCCATTTTTTTTGTTACCTTCGGTGTTTTCCATTCAGTGTTTTCTTCTATAGTACACCGCCCATCTTTTTGTACTCAGACACGTTTTTCTTCTTGTAGTTAAAATATTCATTAAAGCCACTGAGCAGAAAGTACATTGGTTGTGAATAATTGCTATTGATAAATATCCTCTCTATTTGTAACAGAATCAGAAAGGGGGCATTCCTAAAAATCTAAAATTTTATCAATTTAAGAAAGTGTGAAAAAGATATTGCTATTGACGATATGCAATCTTGGTTAAAACTCTGGAAAATAAATTTATTAAAATATTTATGTAAATAAATTACAGCATATTCAATCTTGAATATATTTTTAAGGGATATAGCAATGAATATGTTCCAGGAAAGGTTTCTATTTCCCCTGTTACTATATTTTATACTCCTGTTGGTTATATTAATCTTTAAATTATTGATTACCAAGTAATACTGTGAATTGGTCTTCTATAGCATGACTCTAACTAGCATATTTGCTTTATCATTAATCTTGTTGGTCATTATATCATTTACTGTTCGTTATAGTAAGAGATAAATTGCACAAATGCTTAATATTGTTAGTTCAGCTTGGCTGCCTTGTTTAGTGACACTAATTCTACAGAGCAGTTGGGCAAAATCAATGTCTTATGCACCATTTATATTAAATTATGCTTGTTATGTGATTGAATCAACACTGCATAGAGTTTTTTTTCAAGTTAATTGATCAACTCCTACAAAACAAATTAATATGATACATCAAACTTATGGAATTGTCGTCCAGAAGGAACATAATAAACATCACTGCTGAAAGAAAACCAGTATTCCTCCCAGAATATTGAAATTCTCAACCCTAATCAAATGGCTGGCTAAAGTAATAGCAGGCAGAATGCAAATGTAAATCTGAAGGGAAATTTTTCTACTTTCTAGAAAGATTTAAGATGTTTATGTTAAATAATATAACTGCACTTGTTTAACATTTTCAGTATTGTTTGATTTTCATCTATTTACTTCTTTCCTAATCAGTTGAGAATAAATGGAATTTGAACAATTACTAATGAGATTATTTTTTACTAGTTGAAATGGTTATGATGGTAGCTCTCTCCCTAAAGTTGAATCTTGGTAAATATTCTATGAACCACCTTGCATGTTTTAGCAAAGTAACTCTATTTAATTATTATTAGAATGCATATATTTTATAAGAACAGGATACCAAATTTATTCAATTATTGAGTAAACTGCTTTGTTGAATATTACTGTTGAAAATTACTGCTTTGTAATGATTAAAATATATTCAATAGAGTTTCAGAATAGATTAAGGGTTAGTTTAAGAAAGTGAAAATATTATGAATTAATATTATGTCAAATTTTGTCAACTAATCTGGTCCTTACTTTTTAGAATAAAGTTGATATTTTAAACACGGTAAAAAAAATATACATACATACTAGAACCATTGCCTCATATTATTATTGCACAATTGAGGACAAGATAAGTATCTTTGAACAATATTCTACTTGTCT
Organism: Tarsius wallacei; assembly: GCA_963574415.1. NCBI lineage: Eukaryota > Metazoa > Chordata > Mammalia > Primates > Tarsiidae > Tarsius > Tarsius wallacei. The sequence continues at coordinate 27,990 of CAUYQG010256536.1, forward strand.
ATGTTTGCATAAAGATGAATAGAACTGCCTGACATTGCATATTATCTTAAAGTTAGAGTTCAGTTCTTTCTCCCACTTAATGGCACACCATTTCCTTTAGAACTCAAAGTTGTTCCTAAATGCTTTGATGTAACCCTTAGGAAAGAACAACAAGTTGACTTTGCTAATAAATGAATCCTTTCAATTTGTTCTGATTAACATCAGACTAAAAATTCCAAGTTTTCTTAATAAAGACAAATACATTATTCATTTTCTTTTTTTTGAAACGAATTACAGATTTTAAATATATTCCTATTTGTTGAGTAGAAATATTAATTCCAATGTACTCTTCCTTTTGACTGCTTTTGGAAAGTCTATGCAATTATATTTCCAAAAGATACTAATTTAAATGATTTTAAGCAACTGAATTATTCAAAAAATATTTTGAAATTTTTACTTTCCCAAACTGAAAATAAAATATTTTACCATGATAGTCATACCATACATATTGTACATTAAAATTAAATGGAAATCATTCTTATAATTTTAGTTCACATTTTCAAACTTTAAGGCACAAACAATATACATTTAGTGTGTACAAAATGTATGTTTTAAGTTTAATGATAATGATAATTATTTAAATTATATCCTCTGCATATTTAAGTATTTAAATAATGTATAATGAAGATGCCTCAAAACTGTAGAAATATAACTAATACATTATCTAAAGAATTGATCACATCCCTCTGTATCTGTAAAATTAGTAGCTGATAGTTAAAAATGTAAACAAGAAATTATGTCAATGATATAAAAACATACCAAATTATACCTCTATACAACTTTTTCATTAAAATATTGAGATTCTTATTTATATAGTAATATATTGGCATGGCATTTTATAAAATGTTTACTCTTATACCCCATAAAATTGTATGGCAGAAAGTTAAGATACCATGCTATTTTACTTTCACAGTGCTTGTGACCAATTATATCTGATTCACAGACATTGTAGAATAATGAAATAAATTAGATCACTCAGGGTCCAAATATCATTTTTTACTCCTGTAATATTCTGATTATTATGTCATCCTAAAATACATCTCCCTTAGACAGGTACAGAGGCTCATGCTTATAATCCCAGTATTTCGGGAGACCGAGGTGAGAGGATTGCCTGAGTCCGCAGATTTGAGACCAACCTGGGCAACTTGGCAAGACCTCATCTCTACAATAAATCAAAAAGTTAGCTGGACATGGTGGTGCATGCCTGTTATTTTCAGCTACTTGGAAGGCTGAAGTGGAAGGATCACCTGAGCCCAGCAGGTCAAGGCTGCGGTGACCTTGAGAGTGCCTCTACACTACAGCCTGAGTGACAGACAGTGAGATTCCAACTCAAAAAAAAAAAAAAAGTGTCTCCCGTTTTTATTATTAACGTGGTTAGTTTAAATGTGAAGCAAATATTAATTACATGCTAGAGAACCAATATTATCTGTTTATACTTATAACATTAAAATTCTAGATACTGAAAAAAATAAGATTGACTACTAAAATATTTGGATATTTTATACCACATAGATACAATGATCAAGAGAGAACAGATGCTCCTCACGTAGGTTTGCACAAAATTTAGAATATTGTTTTGGGCTATAAGTTGCAATATTTTAAATATACTGGTTTAACAATTACTGTATTCATTTTTACCTTTGTCCTTGTAATGAGAAATATGGAAAAGAAATTTGGTGAAGTGATTCTACAGTGCTGTCAGGGATCTAGGATTCTTTGCTGTTTAATTCGCATCCCTAGATTTTGAGAGTTGACTGATTGTTCCAGGGTGGCTTCTTTACTTCTGGATATTTCATCAGCTTTTTTGACAGCAAGAAGGGCAAGGGCAAAACACCACATATCTAGGAGATTGCCACACACCATTCCTTAACATATATTTTAAGGAGCTTTTATTAAAGACATAATCATTGACTTTCTTTTATATCCCATGGGCTAGAAATGTGAAATGTGAGAATTCTAATATTAAAAAAAAAAAAACTGGACAATGAAGATTTATTCCCACTCATAAAATCAGGCTTATTTTTGTAGGTAAGAAAGAGAATCTCAGTGTTGGTAATGGAAATTACTGAATTGGCCTCAGTCTGCACTACAGTTTTACAGAGTAACTGTATCATCAATATTACTTTATCAAAATCATTTTCAATACTCTGTTGAAAAGCTATTGTTATATCTGAATAAGAGAGGTTATTTCTGCATGGCAGTATTTTAGAGTAAAATTTGTTTGAATATTAAAGTGAGGAAAATGAATTTGTTCCTTACTTTGTCTCTTATCCAAATGTGTGACCCTGAGCAACTGAAGTTGCCTCAGATGCCTTATACTGTTGTTGAGTGAATTAAATTAAATAGTAAACGTAATGACCATTTGGTACTCAACAATTTTTGCTAGCCTTCTCTGACTAATCTACCTGATCTCTTTCTTGTCTTGTCTGAATTGAACCTTTAAAACATTTTCTTCTACAAATCAATAAGATACTATTTACAAAAATTTAATGAGGATAGAAAATGTTTTGCAGTGACAAATCTTCATTATCTTCAACAACATTATCATTATGATAAGAATTTTCATCATCACTACATTAAACTAGAATATGGAACCAAGAGCTGATATCTATTTAGCAAAACATCACAACTAACTGATTCTTTTGAAGTTAAAATTGATTTACAATACCTTTTAAGATTTTTTTTCCTGAAGTGTTTGTTGTCTTCTCAGTCCCAAATTTTCTTACAGCTGCTCTTTATCATTATTGTTGTATTCTCTTTTTAAAAATTTAATCTATCAAATCTCTAAAACAGTTGCTAACTGTTAACAGAGTTTATATTATATTTTTCACAAGTACATCTTAAGGAAAATTACTTTCTATAACCATCTAAAATATTTATTTATTTATTTACTTACTTACTTGTGTGTAGATACAGGGTATCACTATGTTACCCAGGATGATAAATTCCTGGCCTCTAGTGATCCTCCTACCCAGCCTCCAACAGTGATGGTATTACAGGCATGAACCACTACACCCAGTCAAGAAGAATATGTCCTTTAAAAAAAGTATTGAAAACTAGACATATGTATCTAGTACTTCTTAATTTTAAGCCTCTCATATACTTCAAACTTCTTGTTATATGTTTAAGTTTTTAAAATTTTGATACTTTAAAAGTAGCTTTTTTTGATAATACTCAAAAGGATTCTCTAATATTTTACAAAATTGAATTAAACTGTGTTTTTTATTTTAAAATGAAAGCTGAAACAAAACTAAACTAAAATAATGTATTTATTTCAAACTAAAATGTAAAAAAATCAAAATATCATTCAAAAAATTTATCATTATAAACATTGAGATTTCTCAATCAGCATAACAATATTAAACATCCAGGATATAAAATATTTGTCTATTGTCTGAATGAACTGTATCATTTGATGTTACTCAAACAGTACAAAACAAGTATTCTGAAATATGCACATTAATATATTTGAATTTATTGATTTTTTTTTTCCCTCAGAATCTTCCAAGACTTTGGAAGTCAGCTTCATTTAACACTCAGGTCTCCTTTCCTGTTATGCTTCACAAGCCTTCTGGTTTAAGTGGTCTTGTCACTTGCATGAACATACCATGCAAGTCTTCATCTTAGAGATTTTTCTTGAGCAATTCTTCCTATTTTAGTCCATTACCAAGGACTACTTTAAATTCTCTCCTCCTGAGAAAGACTTCCTGAATCCACTGTCCTTAGGGATAATTTTCCCAGTCTTCATAGAGATTTTTTTTGTGCCTCATTCATTTTCCCTATAGAATTTGCCACCTTGTAATGTTTTTCATTGTTGTGTCTGTCTCTTGTCTCCAACTAAATCATAAATTCTTTATAGACAGATGCAATTTCTTATTCTCAAGGAATGGCACACAATTTATTCATGCTTATTATTCCTAATGCTATACACAGCTTTTTCAGCAAAAACCAAAACTATGAACTGACTCTGCAAGGGATAGCAAAACTACATATGATAGAGAATATTTAAATGGTTGTTGAAAAAAATGAAATAAAAAATTCCTGAGGTTTAAATCAACATTGCTTCAAAGATGGTTCATATAAAAAAAGCCAGAACATAAATACATTATCTCTAGCTGTTCATGAAAATAAGAACTTCCACAGATTCCTGAGCTCAAAAAAAAAAAAAAAAAAAAAAGAAATGAAACTTGATATCCAAAAGAAATACTAGTTCTATATCTTCTTAGTTTGGTTTACTTTAAAGATGCTCTGTGAGATTATATTTGCTGTGAGCAGATAAGATGATTCCTCTTCACATGGAAGGCCAGTATGCTGAACTTTGCTTTGGCACAACATATAAAACAGGAAACTTCATCGACTGTGTAAATTCACATTTATATAATTTTACCCCAGATGGACTGAATTAGCAGAGAATAGCAAGCAATGCTGCTACAGCTCCGGAAACGTTCTGATCTTGTCTCATCCTTATCTCGTCCCAGAGATGTCCTGGATTGGCCAAGTGTAGCTCTAGTTTTCCTTACAAGAAAAAAAAAAAAGCATTTCGTAAAAATTCCCACTGAAATTGTTTAAACAGAGAAAGCTATTTATAGAGCAGTAGTTTCAATCTTCCTTGTTCTTTATGTTTACTATTAGCAAAAATTAATTCAAAAAAGGAATAACTGACAATAGCAAGAATCAGTATTCCTGTAAAAGCTGGATCTTTAATTACTGATAAGCATTTTTGGTCACAAAATAGACTTTTAGGGTTATATATAAGACTAATGGTGGGAGATATTCATGGATCTAAAGACATATGTAGTTGCTTTAAGTTTCTAAGTGAAGCCATACATTTATTTCTGTTAATGTGACATTTATGGATATAATGTTTAGGAAGGAGAAAATTCAGGCTTTTTATTTCTGTTTTTGTTCTTTTAATTTTTATTTTGAGAAATTTATTTAAGCAATGTTAAGCAACATGTAAGGTGAGATACTTTCTTTTTTACTATCTTGTGCTATTCATGGGCTTTTGTTTAAAATATCATAAATAGAAATTATTTTGTATCCATTGGTTTAAATTTTTTTCTAGCATATATTACATTTTATCCTTTAAATATTTATTTTATTTTTAGAATATTTTATTTTATTTAATTTTAAAGAAGTGGTGTATAATTCAGTATTAGGTACACAAGTTGTCATTGTACAGGTGAAGTTTGGGCCTCCCTTTGGTCCCCACTTTGCTTGGTTTGAAATCAGTTATCCTTATTGATATTGGATGCCCCACCACCACCTCCCAGCAATTTCCCACTACTGCTAATCTCCCCCCCCTTTTTTTTTTGAGAAAGCAGAATTTATTAAGAAAACAGAAAAGCTCCCACAGTAGGAGGTGACCTAAGGGGGTTGCCCACCAATCCCTTTTTTATAGTATTATGATAAATATTCAGTGTCTGCTTATGAGTGAGAACATGTGGTACTAAGTTATTTGTTTCTGTGATAGGCCACTGAGTATGATATATTCTAAATCCATCCAAGTTGCTGCCAAGTTCACAATTTTGTTCTTCTTTATGGTTGCATAATATTCCATTG